>JAPDSC010082954.1:106095-134085 GCA_026290005.1 Latrodectus geometricus | reverse complement strand
ATATATATATATATATATATATATATATATATATATATATATATATAAGCGTCAATTTTATATAAATTCTTTTCAAGTTTATATGAAGAGAGGAAATACAAGTTAAAAGTCTGATAGGTAGGGGAATGGTAATGTAGTGATAAATACTTTTATAATGAAAGAAGTTCGGGTAATTCTGTATTTTTTTGCGAAAAGTTGTATAAAAACTTGCGTTTCACATTTGTCAGATAATTTGTAGATTAAACTTATAAAAAGAAACGAAAAGTATATGAATGAGAGGGGATGAATTTAAATGGAGTTCAAATGTTTGACATGTTATAAAGTTTAAATAAAATAATACAAATTTCATTTTTAAAACTGCAAAAAAACTACAAAAAAATAATTATTCTTTGCGGAATGGAGTAAATCCTTTTTATATCCAGCAGCATTCTTTGAGATTAGATTTTGAAGTGAAAGAGAATGAATACAATTTTCGATTTTTTATTGCAGTGTTTTCCAAATTTTTGACACGCGTGTGCCCCTTCTATAATTTTCGTAACGCTGAGTATCCCTAGTCAAAAAAATTGGATGTATTTTAATAATAATCAAAAGTATTTTTTTTATTTTTTTGTGACATACACAAAATATTATAAAAAGAGAAATGGAATAATTCCTTATAAAATATTGTTGTAATTAACATTTGTGTGTTTGGATCAATGGGAAGAAAGAAATTGTCTATACTGAGATGACAGATCGTCATAATTTGATTTCCTGTATTTTTAATCTCAGATGCTGTTAAATATCGAGCAGTTTTTCCCTTTTTTCCGACTTATCTCTACAAATCCTGAAAATGCAACTTCACGTAAATATGAAGTTGGAAAAGGCAAGAGGTATTTCAGAACTTTTTTTGTTAAAACAGCATATTCATATTGTATTTGTAACTAGAATGATGTTAAAGTACTCTCCTTATGTGTTTTATATTCAAAATTCCGTTATAAGCCATTTTTAGTATCTGCTCTTCAATTGCGTGTGTCAAATCTTCTGGCATGGATGTTGAGTTAATGTTAAACAGATCTCTTATCCATTCAATATTTTTATTTAAATCAGGGAAATAGTTTTTCAAGTTTTTTTTTCAAACTCTCCATATGCTGTGGCATGCATTTCAGAGTATCAGGGTCAATTTTAATTGTCTAATTAGTTATAAACTCATGCAGAAGGAAACGAGTCTACTTCTCCATCACCAACACTCTATTGCCATAAAATTGGTTTTGCGATGACAGCACTCACTTTATCTTGAACGTGAATCTTTTATTTTCCGTTCGTTCACTTTCACTTCAACCAGTACCACTACAAACTCTTATTATATCCCCCTCTAGAAGTACGCGTACAACACTTTGGGGAGCACTGTTTTATTGTTTTAATAATGAGTCAATCTTTAAATAAAATTTTAAATACATAACATAAATTAATGACTAATTACTTTTATTAAATTTTTATTTGATATAATTACATTTATTACTCATTATTTATGAAACTCACGAACTTTTTCTTTGAAATGTTGGGTGTTAGTAGAATAATAAAATCTAATTCCTTTTGAAATTTTCATCTCAAAATTTATTTTACAACTAATTAGAACACATTTATTTCCGCTCACAGTTTATGAAAAATATTTAAAAAATAATTCTGAAATATTTCTCTCTATTTCAATAATATTTTGTATGCTTTGAAAAATTATAATATTTTTTAGAAAATTTTCAAATATATGTGTTGGGCTCAGTGGCTTTAACATTTATAAATTAATTCTTTGTCCAAAGATTACAAACAAAATAATTTTCAAAAATTTCTAACTTTACAAAACGAAATAAACTCTTTATTCATTGAAATTCAAGTTTCTTTACAGATTAATTTATCCTTTTAAATAGTTTAATATTAAGAAAATATGTATTTACATGCTAAAATGAACTTTTGTGAATTTTCGAGGCATTTAGTCTATATAATTTCAGAAGTTTTTGTAATATTTAAAGAGCTGTTTTTAAACGATAAACACTTTTTCTTCTTTATTGAGATTTTTCTTCACAGAAAATTTAAAATTATAGGGAAATCCAGGAAAAAATGGATCGGATGGTGCTACAGGACCTGCAGTAAGTTATGCAGAATTTTTTTCTCTGAGTCAATTGTGTTTCGTTTTTCTAGATTAATTTTCCTACGTTGGCTTAATTCTTTCCTTCATTTCAAACTTATAATTTCACTCTTCGTGTGTTATAAAATTTTGATAACTTATTTTTTGTGTACGTTTGTACTCTATTGCTTTGTTTTTGAAATTAATTTAATTCCGTTCCTACATCATTTTTAACACGTTACTTATGGTTTAGTTTTGTTCTCATATTTCTTATATTTTAACGTTTGGTTTTCATTCTGTTTTTATACTTTGAAATTTTTTATATCTAATATTATTTTCCCCTTAAACTTTTTACAGTGGATATAAATTATTTGTGAACACATTTATAAAAAAATTCAAACATACGCAGAGAGAATCAGTAACAACAGATTCTCAGGGAGATTGTGATAACACATTTCTTGTACATAAAGAGATAAAAAGACTTTAAAAGAGAAATTCATAGTTAGATTGATTATTAATCCATTATTTCAGGGGGAAAAAGGCGAAAAGGGAGAAAGAGGATTAACTACAACATTGGATGGAAATGCTTTTCCAACGGGATTTATTGAAGGCCCTCCTGGTCCACCTGGCCCCCCTGGACCTGCTGGACCACCAGGACGGAAAGTATGAAAACATATTTCAGCAATTTTCTTATATACTAGCAGTTTCTTCTTTTTAATTGGTGATAAATTTGATAAGATTATGTTTTTTATACTAAAACATCAGCTACACATTTTCATTAACATATTTTATTAATGAATATATAACTATTTAATTCATTAACATATTTTACTAATAAATATTTCATTAATGAACTTATAGCTTACATTAATAAGCTTGAGAAATGTATTTTAGATATAGAATTTTTAATGTAATAATTTAATTAATCAATTAAATATATAATGAAAAATATTAAACTTTAGAAAAATTTGATTTTGTCATTCTTTTCCGGCTATTCTCTAGGAAACATTCGCTTTATTTTTTGAAGAAATATGTTTCATAAAAATGAAATTTTCCTACAAATTTAATTAGTGTACAGCCTTTTTAGGCTCTTTCCAAATATTAATCATATTTTCCCTGTAACAACAATTAATTTCAGTCTGCAATATGTTAAATTAAACTCATAATTGGAAATTTTCTAATCTTAAAAATGGAAAAGTATTATTAGCATTTTATAAGACGCTGGATTAGTGAATACTTCTGAAGTAGTTTCTTACATTTTGTAAATGTATGTATGCATATATTGGTTAAGTATGTATAGTAATTTTGTTAAAAAATTATTAAATCTATAAAGCTGTTTACAATATATATATATTTCAATTAAGAGTAAGCTTGTATCAAATAGCTTTGAACATTTAATAATTTTTACCTTCTCTAATTAATCACTAAAAATTAAAATGTAAAGAAATTATTTGTTTCATAGAATAACATGATCAATTATATACCTAGCATTCAAATATTAATTTCTGAATGATATAAATGCGATTGTTATGTTATTAATGTTATCTTCATATATATAAATATATTTACTTGATTTACAATCTTAATTTTAAATACTATTTTACCCAACAATGAAACACAGTAATCATTCGATTTTATAAAATGTTTTAAGACATGGAATTTATATTTATTAAAAACATATTTATCTAGATTGAGATTTAAAAAAAATCACTTTTTTAAACTTCATTTGACAACTTTGACTTTTCCTTAAAATATATTATTTTATATATTTTTTTATTTTATAATAAATTGTACCTAAATTTATTTATTATTCGTATTGCATTTTTTTATTGTTTTTATATTCATTATGAAACAAGTTTAATTTGCTTTAAATACCATTTATCTATTCAAATATTATATGTAGACGAAAAGAATTTCTTTTCCTGATCGAAATTATGTTACGATATATATATATATATATATATATATATATATATATATATATATATATATATATATATATATACTAATTAAGGTAGTTCATTAATGCATACCAAATATAATTAGCCAAAATCAAATAATTAGTTTTATTTCCTGGAAAATTTAAAGCAATGGCCATTCTATTTCCATTTCTTAAGTTTTTCATTCCAAATAATTAATTTACTTTATTTCTTATGAGATTGGAATTATTAAATTTCTCTTGCACTAGTTTAAAAAATCAATGTCCATCCTACCATAATTATCATTTTAAATCAATTAACTCTAAAATATTTGCTATTTGATTTAAACAGCATATTTCAAACTAAACAAATTAATTATTATAAAATTCTTATTTAATGTAACATTATAATGATTTAGTGTATTAAAACCGCTATATGCAAAAACACTATTTTCAAAATTCTTAAAACTCTTTAAAACACATCTTAAGCCTTAAAACTTTCTTTTATGTTTCACAACCTGTCTTCAGAGCTCAGCGCTAGAGGCTAGTGCTTCTCAAATCAAGTCATAAAATAAAAATACTTTACTTTGAATATTTGATTTTAAAATGTATGCCTCCATAATTTATACGGATTTTCGAATAAATCTGCATAACTTGCTTGAATAAATGTGATTTTTATCTCATCGATTTTTGTCTTTTAACGTCATTATATCGAATCGAAGACTGGGAAGAATGGAGTACGTATAAATTCGATTCATGAGGAGACAGTGTAAAAGAGGAGTGCATTAAGCTTTGTGTAATGTTTCGTTTTAGGGTGACACCGGAAGTCAGGGTCCGCAAGGAGAGCACGGAGAGAAAGGGGACATGGGGGAGAGGGGTCGTCGAGGAAAAAGGGTATGATAGATCATATAAACTCCCGTCTCTTCTGCTTTGTTATGCTTCTGGCTCTCTACTCGCTTCCTGCGCGCGACCATTCAGGCTCTTTTTTCCATATGTTCCTCTCAGACTGACTGGTTGAGATTCATGCATTTCCTTTTCTTTTCTCCGCGCTGCCTTTGAATTCTTTTTACATATCCTCTTGGAATTTTACACTGAGATTTGTTTTTCATCTTCCTTTGTAATTTATATCACTTTGAACATGAAGAAAGAAACTAACCTCAAGGAATACGAATCTCATATTATAAAAATTGGGCATCAGCACTTTCTAAATATTTTCAAGAATAAACCTATCATTATTTTAAATCTTTTTCAAAATATTCAAAAAAATTTTATTGTTTAAAAAACATCTCAATAAGTTATAGAACAGAAAGTAACGATAAAAGAATAACAACTTTTATGAAAAAGGAATAATTCAAATTTATCTATTAATCATGAATAATCGATAGAAAATATTTATGGTTTATATAAAATAGTTTAGAAATGCTAAAATTTGCAAAGGGATTTCACTGAAACTTAAACACAGATCTCTTTTATCGGTTTTTAAATATAACCCTTATTTTTAAATATATTTACTTTTTGAAGCAATTCTTTTTGTACATGGTTTCATTTAATATTTTTAACATATCTTAAAAATATTATAGGGGAAACTTTTCGAGCTTATCTTAGAAACTGATAAGTTAAGTGGCAAAATTTTTGCCAGTCGCTTTGAAGGATGTAGCTCTTCTCTCAAAATAATGGAGCAATAATTTGACAGCCAAATTTATCTTCATACCTTTAACAAGTTATGAAATATCTTAATACATATTTCACAACCTATCTTCTTTGAAGGTTCAAACTATCGCTCTGATATGACTTATAAAGTATTGGTTGAATCCCTAAATTTATGACCTTGTTAAATAATTTTGCAATAATTCTCTATGAGTTGCCTGATTTATTCAATAATAATATTCAATTATTAGATACTCTGCATGATGAATTATCTATCGACAAACACATATTATAAGATATTAATTTTTGATGAAAATTATTATTTGAAATGTTAACAGTTATAAAAGCATGGGAAATAAATTTCCATCAGTTTTATCAGAATCTGCAGTTTTTTTTTAAATCTCATCTTTATCATAAAAATTTTTTCACAAGATTATCAAATTTGAAGATATGAATGAAATATCTTCACTCCAGCTACAACTGTTTTTTTTTTATTTTGATTTTTTAATAAGCATTTTTCTGTATGCATAAAGTAAGATTCGTCACTAAATAGCTTTCTTTCAGTTAGTTCCTTATGAAAGATTAATTATTTTTTAAATATACATTTTTTTCCTTGAAGACTGTGTAATTTTTTAATTATAAAATATTATTTACAGTTACGATTACAGTCTCATTTCATTTTAACCATTTTAAATCTTTTAAAACAAAAACTATTTTTTAAAACATGTACTTATGATTTTCTTGACAACAGTTAGTATTCCTTAAAAATCCGCAAAAAAATGATGTTCCTAGTCAAAACAAATAACACATTTTTCTTTCATTTAAATCTCATTTAAAACCATGAGGTGAATGAGAATCATTGAAGCAAACAATAAACATTGATTTTTAACTAACAAGTTTATAATAGCTTTCATACAGAACCTCTGTTTTCAATAGCCTTGAACTTGAAATCGATGTTTTGTGACGTATATTTTTACATATTTTTCCATCATTATCGATAATGTTTCACAGGTCCTTTCATCTCCTGGATAAGATATTGATGTATTTTTGTATATATTTTTCGTATTCCATTTCTTTTTATTTTTTATACCATCTACAAAATTCCTGAGAAAGTTTATTTTGTAAAATTTTTCATAAAATGTTTGAATACACTTATTGAATGAAGCTCTTAGAACTTTAGGATGGCATCAAATTTGTCTCAAACTTGCTCATCATCAACTTGACAAACTCGCTATTGAACTTAAGTATCTAAATGTAATCTTCGGTTACTTCAATTTGACATTACAGATTCATTTGAAATATACATTATTCTTCATAATGTTTTTTTTTTTTTTTTTTTTTTTTTTTTTAAATAACTAGATTTTTTTTATCTTTAATAATATTTCATAAACATTCATTTTAACTTTAATAATATTCAAACATACATTCTTTAAAAAATTTTTATTAATAATATTCCAAACTCAAGAAATCTTGCATAATGATTTCAAAAAAAGCTCATCCTTTTCTAATAATGTAAAAACCGAATTATTTGGAGAGGAAAGTACTGTTCATCCCACTACTATTGAACAGTTGAAGATGTATGCTCCAATTCAACAAACGCAACCGCTAAAAGAAGTTTTTCGGATTTCATCGCTTGTGTTGCCATTTCGTATCTCTCTCTGATCTGATGGAGTCAGACCGGATATATGAAACCGTTGTTATGTTGTTTCACTTTCATTGAAAATTTGTACATCCCCCCAACTTTTTTCTCATTCAAAAATATATAAATTGTGCATAACACGTTTCCTTTCATTATTAAATTTCTAGAACAAATTTCAACTGGTGTCAGGAAATTCAGAATCAAAATTTACTTTCAGTCTATGATTTTGTTCAACTATGAGCATGTATTCAAATTAAATTTATAATTCTGTCTGCATTAAAGCCCAATTCATACATTATAATTCGCAAGCTATATAGCAGTAGTTTAATATATAATGAAATTGTATATATTCATAACACTAAATTTAAATTCATAAAAAATAAAGATTTTAATTTTTTATTCATAAAAAATAAAGATTTTAATTTTTTATTCAAATTAAAATCTGATTTATTTTAGTCTATAAAAGAAATAAATTAATCGTTCATTTTTTTAATAATTGATTAATTATGTGGCAACAAGGGCATGAAAAAGATGTAAATTTCATTTCAAGAGCAGACATTCCGTCTGACGAAAATAAACTAGACCTAACATTTATAATACAACTCTATTTATTGAAATATAGAGTCTGTATTAAATTTTCAACAAATGACAGTTTATTATTTTCTGTCCCAATATACAAAATTATAAATTAATTATAGCTGTCTCGTAAAAATACAAGACTAAAGACACTTATAGTATCGTATAAAGTTTTTAACAAACTATGAATTGGAAAATATGTAGAGAAATTTGCATAGTTTGAAATCGTTTCAAAATTTAAGAATGTAAAAAAAAAGTTAAGTGGTTGTGAGAAATTTGGTAAAACTGAAAAAGAGTGAAGTCTTAATCTGTTTATTTTCAGAGACAATTTTTCCTTTTAACTTAAAATGCTAAGGTTATTGTATTTTATAATATTAAAACATAATCATTGTAAGATATCTTCATATTCGGGTCGTAACATCATATTCAGCTTCAAAAATACTTAATTCCATGTAAATATATCGTTAAAGATTGCTTGGATCAACTTAAGTAGTTCGCAAATTTTTATATTGAAATTTATTTTTAATAATTTTAATTAAAGAAAAATTAATGCTAAGTTGAAATATGCTTAGATCCTCGAAATTTTATAAGTTTATTTAATATCCACACTATTTTGAAATATCTGCCGTATAATATTTTTCCTCTTAATTCTAGCTAAATAGAAAACCAATTAAAATTTAAGTCAATGTACTTAAAAAACTCACATAAAAATTTTATAAATGTTTAATAAAATTTACTTTTATAAGTCATACTTTAATACTAGGTAGAAATGTATTTTACAAATGAAAAAGAAAAGCTAGTTGAAGCTCAAAATGGCAATAATGATATAGTGCGTGAAACTTACTGTACTGTACAGTATTTAAAGATATGATAGATTTCGGAGAATTCATTCATCACGAATGAGAAACTTAAATAACAGATGTGCTGGAAAATATAAAAATAAGCTTTCTAAATTTGTTTAAACTGTATAACTACTCCCCTTCATAATTTTCGCCGCTAATAGCACCATATGTTCTCTCTCGTAAAAGGGGAGCAATATTTAATGGGCCATTCGTTTAAAAATTTTTCTCCTCTTTCTCGTTGAGGTCAATTTATTCCACCCCTTCTCTATGTATTATTATCACATGAATAACAGAGACATGTGAGGTGGGAAACCTATTATGTTAGGAGCATAATGGCATGGAGTACTTGCACAAAAGAACTTAATGAAAAAAAATCAGTATATAAAAAATTCCAGTTTTTGAAATTCAGTAATATATATTTTTAAAAACTTTTAAAAAATCTTAATTATCTGAAAGTATTCAATCTAAAAAATATAATTAAGCAATTTTTTAATAGAATTCCAGTGAATTATTGATGCGCTTTTACTTTGAAAAAGAAATTCCTGGTCTTTATTTTTGTAAATGCAATTTTTAACGGTTTTTTAAACGCTTTCTAAACGAGTCTTAATATATTTTACGTTAAACTAAACTGTTAAGCTAATTTATTTAATTTGATTTAATCATACACAAAAATTGAAAATCAATGGTGAGAATGAAGTGCTCACATTTAAACTATCAGATATTTTTAATTATAGTGAAAATAAACTAATTAAAATATTTTGTAAAATAAACACTTTTTAACAATAAAATTTATAAATTTCTTCCTCTCTATTTTATATGTTGATTTACTTATTAATTTCCTGTATAAGTTTACATAACTCCAATTAATAAAAATAAATTAAAAAGTAATGCTATAAAAGAGTATGAATTAAACATTCACAATAAATTTATTTCAAGGTTTTCATTTTATTGTAAATAAAAGCATCTGAATGGAAAAAATTTTATTCTAGAAATCTTATCAATGAGAAAAGTTCTGGAATGTTCCAGTATATTTTAACTTGATTTTATGTCGACAGAAAGAATGTAATAAATTCAAGTTTTAAAATATGTCTATTTAAAAGCGTAAATATGGTTAGAAACATCATCATAGAATTTTTTTATTTTACTATTATTTTTACTTGCTTTAAGGTTACTACTAAATTAATAGCTAATTTACAAAATGCCTTAAAAATGACACTTGCATTTAAGCGCAAAATGAAATAAAATTCTAAGATTTGCATAAAGTTCACGTCTTTAAAAAGTCTGCCTTTTTTAAAAAGTTATGTTGACTTTTAATAAAAAACCTGATTTTTTGCATACTTTTACAGATGAATAGAACTATATAATTACAAATACTAAATTTTTAACATTGTGAAAGAATAAAAGAACATTTAACAGTATTCCACAAAATTACATCGTTTCATCCAGTTTATTTTACCGGAAAATGTATATTACATTTCCATACCATGCAAAAACCGAAATCTTATAATAACTGATTTTAACAAAACCTTTATTAAAATTGGTGTTGTTCTTTATACTGTCAAAAATCTTTCTATCAAACTGACGAAAATATTTCTTAGCACTGGCACATGAAATTATGAAGAACAATTTTCATTTATTTATTTTAAATTTAATTTAATTTGCTTTATATATACATAAAGCAAATAATATATATATATATATATATATATATATATATATGTATATATATATATATATATATATATATATATATATATATACAAATTAACAAGTTATGAGAAAAATCTAAGCTTTTATTTACACACGCAATTATGGATAGAAAAATTAAAATAATTTACGGAATCTTGTTACGTAATTTTATAACTTATTTTTATTGATTAAAAAATTTGAAATAAGACATTGAGGAATGCTTTGATGTATTCATTGTATTATTTACTGTAGAAAATCTCCTAAAAAGGATACAAAATTATTAATTTCATTAATAATATTTACGTGCTTGATGTATAGTTTGACTAATTAACGCAAAAAAATTAATTTTTATTTTACATTAGAATTGTGTGAATTGTTTATTTTACATTATTATTTTGTAATAATAATTACAACGCCTGCTTATTATTATAGAGTCAAGTCGATTTTTTTAAAAAAAATTATTTTATACAAAGCTTTAAACAGAGTTTATACTAATGAATTCATTCTTCCTTCATCCTTAAGAAACTTTCTTAATCTTTTAATTATAGCTTTAGCGTTCTATTTGAAATGAAAATCTGCTTGCCTAATGGATTATTTATTCTTCTTACAGCCTTCTGTGTGATTATTTCCACATTCCTTTTATTTTATTTATAATTATATATATTGCATTTATTTGCCATAAATTGTTAATAAAACAAAATAATTTAACTCTAAGGAAATTTAAACATGTGCAAATGTGCATCTTATATTTGCTGTAATCACAATATTTAAGAATCAAATTATACCGATGTCTTCTTTTAAGCAAAACCATGAAATTTATTAGTTTCTGTTTTTAATAAACTACTATGATATTCGGAATTATTAAAATATTACCTTGACAAATAACTTTCCATTGGTTCTTCAAAGAAGATTCAGTTTTTTGTTTATACAGTGACTATGAGCTCAATATTTCATCATGTCTCTTTCATAACCATAATTTTACAAACATAGAATATTAACACAAAACACTATTCGCAAAATACTTCAAATATTAATATTTTAGCCTAATAAGAATATTTTAAATCTCATTTTCTCATTCATCAGATTTATTATTTTATTCTTTTTCGTATGTGTAAATTATAGCTGCACAGTATGAATTATGCATCACTGAATTTGAATTGTGCAGTGATAACGTCTTAGAGCAAGCTTTGGTAAAATATAATTGAATATCTTATTTATAGAAATTATAATGGAGTCTTTCATGCATATTTTAACATTCAATAAGAAAGAGAGGTAACTAAGATAGAGCAAAGGAAAAATCAACAAATATTCGATAATTTTAAGAAAATTTTATTTTTGTATTTTATGTTGTTTATTTTTTGTTGTTTAATATGTGCATTAATTAATTTCACATGAATGTAAGTATTTGTTTTGATATAGAAATATAGTTTTATTCTCTAAATAAATGGTGTTGACATGTCATAGAACTAAATAGATGCATGATAAATCATTCATACGAACTTGATTTTAATATTTGCATTCAAAGTAGCTTTGCAATATTATTTTATGAAAAAGGTATTTGTTTTGCTATGAATGTTCCTGTTCAGTTTATAATAAATCTATCTTGTGAATTCATTTGCTAATATATTTTCTCATTATACTTATCCTTATTACATACTTATTTTATATTTTATGTTGCTCATGTTATGTTTTTACATTTAGTTCCTTTCATCTTATTTTCCATAGCTCTCTTTCTTATTTTACTAATCCCTGACATCTAATTGTAAGTATTTTTATGTATCATTTCAATTGCTAGAATGTTAAGAGTTAGTGCATGTTAAATTTCACTGTTTAGTATTTGGAATGAAAAAAATCTGAAAATCTATTAGTATTTTAGATTTATATTCATTTCAAAAATTAATAAACTTAAATTTAATCTACATCAAACTAATATAAACAGTTAAAAAGCATTTATTTTTGGGTCATATTATCTGAACACAAGAGGTAATCTAAGAAAAAACAGAAAATATTCTTCCGCTCAATTATTAGATCCAAATCTATGGTATATCTATATGAATGCTTGCAAAACTTTTTAAAGAAGGTGAAGATAATATTGCTAATGATAAAAACAAAAAAAAATTGGTTTAAATCGTAACATGTTAATTTAAGACGAATTAATAACAATGGAAAAAACAGTAAATTTAGTTGTGTCAGATTGTTAAATTTATGTAGTAAAACTTGGGTGAAATTAAAGACGCAAAGTATTGCCATTTCGGCATAATTACGTATGTAAAAACATGATCGAAGATTAGTTACTCATTAATGAAGAAAATTTAAGAATACCTTAAAAATACAAAAATTTGTAAAATACATTTTGTATACGTAAACTCTTAAGATTTTTTTACAAAGTATATTTTGAATGGTTCACTTAAACAAGAGTATTTATACATATGAATTCAAAAATCTCGTATTGAATATAAAAATATTTAAGAGTGGAATATTTTAATCTGAATATGGTTTCTTTTTAATTTTAAAAATTCTTGATTAAAATTCTTCCTCAAAGTTTTCAGTAATTTCTAATATGAATAGCTTTATTAACCTCTTAAAAATTTTCAGTTACATTTTTAACTGATGTTTCATCCATTAATTAAAAACTACTCTTTTAATTTTAATTTAAAACAATAATTTGGAGCATAGTACAGTGATTTTGAGAGCTAAAAAATTTGCATATGAATCTGAAAAAGCATTATCTTCGATTGGCTTTTATTATGTTCTTTTTCAAAAAACTTTTGAAATTCACAGTTTGAATTTTCTTTCATTTAGAAATTATTATATAAATTATTATTAATAATTAAATTCAATTATATTAAAAAAAAATTTATTTGTTTTTTAATTACACTGGCTTATTTTTCCGAAATTTTGTAATTTAAAAACAAATCTGTTAATATTCTGCTAATGCAAACTGAATATTTCACAAAACAAAAACATATTCATCAATACAAATTATGTGCTTAAAGTGGAACATCTTTAATAAATGTTTTCGAAATATAAATAAATAATTTATTACATAAAATTGCAGAATCTTGTAATATTTTTAAATTTCTACAAAAATTTCTCTGAAGAGTTAACACTAGTATGTATTATTATATAAATAAAACTAACTTTATTTATTGAACAATGTATGAAATTAAAAAACAAGTCACAACTTTAAATCAACACAAGCAAAAATTAATTTCCTTATAAACTCGATAATATTGTGGAAAATAAATCATCATTTTTATTTTGTAAAAATATCATAAAAATCCTTCAATTTCAATAAAGCAATATTAAAAGGTTTTCTAAAAAATCTAAAACTAATTCATATTCTTCTAATTCTTTGATCCCTTTTCTAAATCCTTTGATTACCGATAATGTAGATGGAAATTCCTTTTTTAAAGTATCAGCCTCGATGACTCCTTTCATTTTAAATCAAATGCAAAATCGCTTGAAGCGTAAAATTAAATTAGCTATTTTATTCACTTCACTGATTAATAATAAATCTTATGCTGCATATTCACAGATAACAAAAAATTTCTTTCATTTCTTTGACCTTTATGTTGAATTTATTTTTAGATCTAAATAACAATTGATTAGAAAAAGAAAATTATTTTTTGTGCTTTTATAATTCGTTGCGTGAAATCTTTATTTTACCCAAACAGTTTATATATCCTCAGAATGAGAAAAAGCATTTACCTATAATTTATTAGAATTAATTTCTTTTATCTTTAATATATATAATTTATTTAATATCTTTAAAAAAATTTTTGAAAATTTCCAATTAAAACAAAGGAATACATAAGCATGACTAAATTGTAGTAAGAAATTATTTGTAATTATAATATTGTAAGAGAAATAACTTATCATTATATAAAATTAAGAAATAATTTATATTATTTATATTTATATTCTTTTTGAAAATTTGTCAAAGAAATCTTTTTATTACTTAAATAATTGCTTATTAATGTTAAAATTATTATTTTTCACAGTTTAAATTTTTTTATTCAAAGATTTTGAGATTAAAACTTGAATTTCTAAATTTGTGTGTGGGTTTGAGATTGAAATTTGGAATGATGTATCCAATATATTTAAGATTAAATGCATTCAATACAGCCATCCATTTCATTTCGTTTGTTTAATAATCATATAGAAAAAATTTTTCAACTATGAAACTATATACATACACTTGCCAGAAAAATCTGCGTACAAACTCACAGTAAACATTCTAGAGAGAATAAAAGTACATTAAAGTGTCAATATTAATTCTGTTTTAAAATAAAGTATTTCTTTAATAATTCCTTAAATGTAAGTAACAATTTCGGAAAGATAACACACATTGTTTCAAAGTAATAATAAAAATAATTAAAAATTACACGAAAAGCTGTCAGAAAAAGTTTTCGTGCTGATAAGAAAAGTCTTTAAAAAGTAGCTTCTATAAACTATCAATTAAACCTTAATATCTGGTTGGAAAACCTTTATGTCTAAGAATCTCTTTCCTATCATTTAGGCATAGAGTGAACTAGCTTAGCATTTTCCGCCGAGGAAATATTATTCTATTCCATCATAATCAGTATTTTCAGCATATCTTTCGATGGTACGTTATGTTACCGAATTTTGTGTTCCAATAAGTCCCATAAATGTTCGATGGGATTTAAGCCTCGCGATTGTGGAGGAGTATGCGACTGATTTTTGATATTATACAACAGGCAGAGCCTTACGTTGTCTAGTTAAAAACCAAAAGTCATCGCTAAAGTTCAAATCTTGTGCACCCTGTTTCAAATTTTGCTTTAATATATTTAGATATCCCATAGATTTAAAGTGGAGTATATAAAAGTTCATCGACCGACTATATTTGCTGCCATGCAACCCCAAATTATTAAGTCATTTCCACCATGTTTAACTGTTAACACAAGATATTGGTTTTCAAAAGCGTGTCTTGTTTTCTCCACACCAGTTTATGTCATTTGACGGCGAAGATGCAATATTTGCTTTTATCAGATGCTTACTTTTCCCAATTACCTTATTGCTTTTTCTCAAAGCTAAGAAGGTTTATTTAAACGTTTTAGCAGTGCCAGCTGGTCAGTGGCAAAATTTAAACGTTTTTGCTTTTATTGACAGTTAAAAAAATCTGACTTTCTACAAAAGTCATGATAGTCAGGTTTTTTTCAATATTTTTTGTAATGTATCTGCATGAAAAGATTTTTTAAACCTTTTAATATCAGTTACTATTTGAGATTCAGTGATCTTTGGATTTAAACTTACGGATTTCAGGATGTATCTCATTTCTTGTAAAGACAGCTTAGATGACGACCCGTCAAGACTTTGAAATAACAGATTTCAATGACTTGTAATTATTGATCACTCTTTGGATAGAAGAATGAGTTCTTCTAACTATCTTGCCAATTACTCGAAGAGTTTTACCTTCATTCCTTAGTCTTAAGATGATTTTTTCCTTTCACCTGGAACAATCTCTTTTCCTTTAGAATCCATTAAGTCTACTTGTTTGCAAGTACTAATGTATCATGACAATCAAAAATAGTTTTTTATTCTATTTGTTGTATTACCTCCAGATATAAAATTAATAAGTAGTAAAATAAAAATGCACACAATATTTCATTTCATACAAGCTCACGGAGGCTAAAAAATGAAGATGACTTTCCAAATATCTTTGTAATTTGCAACTGTAATCAAACTTTTTCTGATAACTTTTTGTGTAATTTTTAATTATTATTATTATTATTTCGAAACAATGTGCGTTATCATCCTAAAATTGTTACTAATATTTAAGGAATCCTTAAAAAATACCTTATATAAAAATTAAATTAATGTTGACACTATAATGTACTTTTATATTCTCTAGAATGTTTACTGTGGGTTTGTATGCAAACTTTTTCTGGCAAGTGTATAACTTTTAAGAATGCTATAAATTATTTAACTAATTTAAGTGTTTTATAACCCTGCATTTAAATTGTGTAGCATTATTCATTTTTAAACCATTAGCTATATAAGATCATTGTATATGATAATTTTAGTATGCTACTAATAAATCGATGTGTAATTTTCTTATATTCAATAAAATTGCGTTCTTTATGAAATTTGTGGGAGTTTTCTTTGTCGTTGTTAAATTTTAAAATGAAGTATAAACTAATTATAACACCTGAATAGATGAAAAACAGTAAATAAAATATGTGTTGAGACAATATTCAATGATTTTTTCTACGTCAATGAATTTATATAAATCTTGGGAAATTGAAATATTTTTCAAAGGACAGTAAAAATACGAAATAACTTCTACATTAGCAATCATCATTTTTTTATGCTATTATAAATGAGCTGTAAGAATTTAATTCTTACAATTAGTCAACTGTGGAAATATTTTTTTGATTTGATGAAAATATTCTGAGAAAATTAATTTAAGATTAACATTGTTAGTAGTAAATAATATCAGTTTTTAATGAAATAATGGGTATGTTGTTTTGGAAAAAAAATGGAAATCAATGGGTAGTATATAATTGGTATAAAAAAGTAGAAATTTTTAGGGAAGTACCATATTATGAATAATGCATTTTTAATGTTAATAGAAATATATATTTGATTTGTAATAAGTTTGTTACATTTAGTGATATATTTAATAAATACATCTAAAAATCAGTGATCTACTCTCTTTACAAATGGTGGTTAAATTTTTTTCATATATTTCAGCATGCACCCCACTTTATTTAAGCTTTCATAATTGTTTTAAGACAAAAGTCTGAAATGCAGTGATAAAAGACTTTTACTGCGTAGATGATTTAATTAAACATGCAGAGCTTAAGGAAGATGTTTGATTAAATCATCTATTCAGCAAAAGTTTTTAATCATTGCATTTCTGATTTTCAGAGGTTTTAGTAGAGCTTAAGATGACTTAAAGTATATCTTATGCTCTAAATATCATTAAGTAATATGTAAGAGCGTTTCAGCTCCTAATTTTTCAACCTAAGTATGAGTATGTGAATTAATAGATAAAAATTTCCAACGGACATAATATTTTGTTAACAATGATCATCATAACAAGATACATGATAAATATTCTTAGTAGCGACCTAATCTTGTTCAATAATTTTCATTTAAATATTTGGGGTTATCTTAATTTAATATTATTAAGTTTTTTTAATTAATATAATGTTCTCTCTCTCTCTCTCTCTCTTCTTTTTTGGAATATTTATTTGTAATTTAAAATCTATTTATTGGTCTTTTAAAAAATAACTTTTAATGTCCTGAAATGAAATGACTTTTAAATTTCTAGGAAGCGAAAACTATTAGACAATTAAAATAGCATTTATTAGACATCTGGCATATTTAGATCTAAAAAAATTTCACTGAAGTTGGAATTGGTGAAAATACTGAAAAAGAATTGATGAAAATACTGAAAACATTTCTGTGAATAATGCAAATAATTTTCTTGCTCTGACTGAAAACCTTTAAAGAATGATCTTCTCAGTTTCGAAATTAAACGTCAACTAGCAACATATTATCTGTCTATTTATTTTTATAAGTATAAAATTTTATTGAAATATGTAAATAAAATTTATGAATTTAAAATTTTACTAGCTGTATCATTTTCATTACATCTTACATATTTTGACTATTCATGAAAAAATAGAGCACATTAAAAATGTTGTAATTTAAAAAAAAAAAAAAGTTAAGTAATTTAAACTTTTTTATTATTTCACTTCCTTATTTTGTGTATAAATAGTTTGATCTGTTACATTTTTTCAACTTTTTTTTATTTTAATTTAAGATTTTTTAAGTAAAAGAGCTGTAAAAAGTATTTTGAATAGTGTTAAATTTTATATAGCGTAAACTTCTTCATAATTTAAGAAAAATATCAGTTTGTTCACAAGAGTTTTCAGAAAATTCTAAATTGTCAATGTTTTAAAAACTAAGTGAAGAAACAAAATAGTTATAGCAATATTTTAAATCATTAGTTAATGCAGTGTTTCAAAAAATAAGATAAATATATTCTCTTTCAAATAACATTTCATAGTGCAAAAGAAAAAGCTCTTTGTCATATAGAAATTTATCTCTTTTCATCTCGAAATGTAAAATTAAATTTCACTTTTATAAAATTGGAAAGGAAATTTTCTTCTTAATTCCGTGAAATTACTTATACATATTATTATACTATTCCATTCAGTTTATATCACATCATATGTAAAACTTTTACCAGCATATTCAAGTAACAATGATTTTTAAAAAAAGTAAAATGAAATGCTGGAAACTCTGTAACTCACATATTATCAAATTTTTTATAATTCACCCCATAAAATTATTAACAAAAATGTCCAAGTGACATCTTTATTTTTATTTTATTATAAACCAAATAAACCAACAGATTCCATATTAGTCGAGAGGTTTTTTTTATTTAAGAAATCGATATACCTTTATTTACATATATCATAAAAACATTACAGAATTTTCTTTCGCAATTACTTATTTCTGTTTAATGTAGTGCGCTCACGTAATTTTTACTATAAAAAGTGTGACTATTGATTTCTCTTATACGTACTAGTAATAGTCTAAATATTTTTATACACGAAAACTTCGTGTTAAAGTCAGTAAAAATTGAAACACTGTGATTAAAGTCAATATGACGTGCATAGGATTGTTAAAAGTTCAACTCAACTAGGGAGACTTTAATGAATATTTCAGCTTGTTTTGACAAAAACCAAGAGATCAGTTTGGATAAACAATCAGTTTTGAGGTTTCCTTTATAGACAAAAGTGTAAGTAAATCTTCATTGCTAAATAATTTGAAAATTCACTCCTTAGAAATAATAATGATAAAAAGTATACTTGTAACAAAATTTTATTTTTAAAAAAATGAACCTAAAATGCATTTTTTTTTTTTAATTTAAAACTGTAGACACTCAAAATAAATTTAAAACAAATCATTTACTTATTCCACTTCATTTATAACTTTAAGTAAATGTATGTTATCTATTCAGATGGTACACTGCTCAATACAATTAAAGGATATTGTGGTTTTAGGTCAATCTGGGAAACTTTTTAGCTGGTTGATACATGGTCGTCAGATGTAGTAGTTTATATGAGAATAAATTACACATGTTTGACAGAAAAAAATGCATTTCATTGCACATTTGTGTACAAAAGGAAAAAAACACAATTTGTGCATATGAGAGAAAATAATAAGAAAAGGTGTTTTCTTCAAAGGAAATCATTTTCAGTAGGGGGTATGGTTTCCACGGACGTCTAGCAACGTTGAACACCTTTGAGGCAGGGAGTCAATGAGGCTATTAATCAGGAATGGGGGTATTCTCTCCCACTCTTCCAGAAGAGCTCTTTCGAGTTCTTGGAGAGTTTGTGGGTGTGGTTGGTGGCCAGCAACTTCCTAGAGCGTCCCAAACGTGCTCTATTGGATTCATGTCTGGAGAACACGCTGGCCATTCCATTCGTACGATTCCTTCATCGAAAAGAAAATCCTCCACCAAGTTAACACGATGTGGCTGCACTTACCGTTCATTAAAATGAAGTCATCTCCGATTGTTGCAGCGTAAGGGACTTCAATAGGTCTGAGGATCTCTTCTTTAGATCGGTGACCAGAAGTCCATCTCGAATGATATTGAGGTTTGTGCGCCCGTCAATGGAGATGCCACCATACACCAACACTCCCACACCGCCAAATCTGACATTTTCGTGCACGAACGCAGGATTATTCCTTCTGCCACTGTCCCTCCAGATGAAAACACGTCTATTATCAGGATGAACAGAAAAACGGGACTCTTCAGAAAAAGAACATTTTCCCTCTCATTTCTTCTCCAGTTCACATGCTCTGTTACCCACTCCCTGCGGTCGCGTCGATGTCTTGATGTTAGTTTAACACATACCATCGGTTGGCGAGCATTCAGACCTACACTATGGAGCCGGTTTCGAACAGTCTGAGTTGAAACCGTGATGTCAGTAGCCGAGTAAAGGTGTTGTTTGAAAAGAGTACCGTTCATACTTCGGTGTCTCCGAGCCGTTAACACTAAATAACGATTTTCCTTGGGAGTTGTAGTCCGTCTACAACCTTGCCCTAGCATTCGGCCTGCTCTTCCAGTCTCCAAAAAACGGTTCCAGATCCTGGAAATCACACTATGTGACACTCCAATGGCTTGCTCTACTTCGGCAAGAGTTTGTCCTCCTTCTAACCTACCGACATCTCTCCAAGCTTCTGAATCAGTTAAATGACTTCGCTGAGACATCGTACTCATCGAAACAAAACAGTCACTGAATGCCGATCATCCTTGTCTTTCATTCAGTTCAAAGTCAAATTTCATTGACTCCCGCTGAAATGATGTTTTTGACGTCGAACTCAAAATTAGCATACTCCATTGTTTGAAAATCAGAAAAAAATTTGCATTTGTGATTGTCTTCTCCCATTTTCGGCAAAAAAAATTTCGCTTATATCTTTATTTTATATAAAACTTACAATATCCTTTAATTGTTTTGAGCAGTTTAAATGTTCTAGTATTGGTGAAAAAGAGATAGAACATATTTTTCACCGAAAATATGTTTCAATTATTCGAAAACATACTAAACACTTACAATAAAATGTCTAAACTTTCCATTCATTTTCATCTAAATTTTTTTTTTAACATTTCCAATTTATCGTTTTAAAAATACTATCGATTAATAAAAGAAGCCAACCTTTTGTTTGAGAGAAAAGAATTAAGCTTAAAGTTCACGGATCGTGATAATAAATATTGCTAGCTTAAATCACATCGTAAAAAATTCCAATATATCCAAGTCAAAAATATCAAACTAATCAAGAAATGTTTCTTCAGTCAAGGAAATATTCTACCAAGAATCATGAATCTTGGTAGAATAATTTCTTGACTTAATTTTGTTTAAGTATCCGGAGGTCTATTAAAGCATTTTAACTTGAAAATTAAGCGTAGATACAATAAATTGAAACTAAATGGGGTTTATTTTAGTTTTTCAATAAAATGAAAACATTCGAATTAAATTCATCATTAAAATATTATAATATTCCGAGAGAAAAATATCCAAAAGTGAGAAAATCAATAGTATAATCATTATATTTATCACCAGCATACATTATTCAATAATAGGAGTTTTGCGATAAATTTTTGGATAAATATTCCCTTTTGAATTTAATTCTGAATGCAAACTATTTTTTTAGTCAATTTTTCTGTTTTAACATTAAATGTTTATTTAGATTAAAATATAGTGATTTTGATACTGAGAAAAAATTGGTTTGATATTGTTCAATGAAATTTATATTCAAATTATAAAGAAAAATTACATGAATTTTCTTGATTTATTTAAATTTTTCTTGATTTAAGAATTAACTAAAAAAAACTTGATCTTCGTACAAATAAAACAAACCAAGTATTCAAAAATCAACTAAAAAATGTCATTTCAAACAAAAAATTTATTGAAAAATAAATATATTTAAATTATTTTCTTTCTCTTCTGTAAATATAATTCTTTTTTAAATGATAGATAATAAATTTTGAATAACGCTGAACTAACTTCATTTTACGAGTAAATATAGTTTTCATTTATATATATATATATATATATATATATATATATATATAAACAGATTTTAACGTGAAAAAACATAAATTAGATACTAAAAAATTTAATTAATTAAATATAACTTCTTTTATTCCTATTATTCCTAGTTTTTAAAAGATTTTTTTAATTACGCATTACGCATTTTCTACCAATAAATAATTATATTTGCATCAGCATTTCGCAATAACCTAATAATGTTTTACATAGGGGAAACCTGGTAAAAATGCACCTCCTGGTTTACCAGGAGTTGCTGGCCCTAAAGGAGATAGAGGAGCAACTGGGGAAAAGGGAGAAAAAGGACAAAAAGGTGTGATTGGTTTGCCAGGAGTTCAGGTATAGATAAGAAGTCTATTGTAAAAAGTTATTCATGTTACTTTTTAATAAATTCATGTTTTAAAATATTTAATTAAAATTATTAACTATTAAATAATTTACTATTAAGGGTGAAAGAGGACACATGGGTCCTCCAGGATTAAATGGTGTTGATGGTCTGCCTGGACCACAAGGAGTTCCTGGACTTCCGGTAAGGGAAAACTGTTTTAAATTTTGATTTTATTGAATAAAGGATGTATAATGTATTAGTTAAATTACTTAAATAGTTTCTCAATTCATTTTTAAAAGTACAATTTTTTAAAACTATTCTATCAGTTAAACAGATTATATAAAAATTGCAAACGATTCCTCTTAAATAATTTAAATCATTCTTTATAATTTATTTTTGTATTTATAATTTTCATTTAAAACATACTTTTTCAATTATATATAGAATTTCGTTTATAAATTTTGCGTATAATAATATACTTTAATCTCTATACATAAATATTTTTTTCTAAATAAAATCCATTTATTCTTATTCTTTAATACTCCCTTACAAAATATCAATATTAAAAAAAGAAAGATGATAATTAGTTGATATTTAGCGCATTAATTTATAGAAATTAATGCTTAAAGGAAAAGATTATAAAATTTTCTTTAAAGCTTAAAAGAAATTATAATTTTATTTTAAGCTTTTATTATAATATTTAAATTCTAAAAATTATCACTAATTTATAGAATTTCAATATTTTAATAAAATTTATTCTATTTTCTATTTTAGTAAAATTCTTTAAAAAAAGTTTAAGAAATTTAAGTTAAATCAAACTCAAATGCTTTTAAAACAATGGAAATGTATATAAAATGTATCCATTATGAATTTAAATAACAAACAGAAAAACTTTAAAACTATTTTATTAAAATTTTTAATTTTATAACATGGAATGCAAGCAAAGTTTTTTACGCAATATCAGGATATTTTTATAATACTCTTTATACAATTATAAGGATATCTTCGAATAGTATAAGGATAACTTATTTAATATACTTATTTACTATAACTTATTTAATAATAGAATAATATTTTTATGGATAACTTATTTAATAATATAATATTTTTATATCATGAGGAAAATTGCGCAAGATAAAAACAAAGACAAATATTTTCAAATTTAACATAAAAAATTTTTAAAATGAAAATGTTCCAAATATTAACAATGCAGACTTAATTTTCAAAAATTTAAATTTTAAAATAATTGCAGCTGCATATTAATTTATCGAGGAAAAAAATTCTCTGTATGACTTTGAAATCTATCTTTCTCAAAAGTTTTGTTTCTTTTTCAATAATTACTGATAACAATAAAAATTTCAATATTTTGACTTATTAACTACAAATTGAATTTAAAAAAGCTGAATAAGATTTTGCATTTCAGTTGAGAAATTTCTTAATACTAGTGTTAAAAGAAAATATACTTATATTCATGTCAACAGAATTTCAACGGGAAAACTTATTTTTTGCATACATCGTTAAATGTGAAAAAATTAGAAACAAGAATACTCTTACGTATTACCCCGTCGACCTTATTCGCCATAAAAATATGTCTCCGAATTTTGGAAATTTTCATACTTTTTTTCAAAATGCGAAGGAAATAAAAAGCAGTTTACTAATGCTTTAAGAAGTAAATAAAAAAATTTATTCGCAATTTAAATGGTACTAAATCGCATCATTAAACGATATATATATATTTTCCCAGATATGGTTCGATGGGATAATACGTTAATACCGAAACAAACTAATAATACCAATCTTCATAGATTATCACATAATTGTCTTTATGAGCTTCTAAAATATATTAATAAATGTAATTTTAATCAATTTATTATATTTCATTACTTCATTTTTTACAGGGACAATTAGGACCCAAGGGAGAGAAGGGTAATCCTGGTGATTTAGGACCTCCCGGTTTGATGGGACCACCAGGATTACCAGGACCACCGGTAAGCTTTCACAAATATTTGACACTTTTTGACTACTAAGTTAGTCTATAATTACTTGAATAACATCTAATGAAAATCTTAGCTATTTTATCGTTACATAATAATTTTAAATGTTTCTAAAAAATAAACTGATCATTTGAGCTAAAAACTGATAAATGAATGAAGCAATTAATTATGTAATCTTAAAAAGGAATTTATATTCTGGAATCTTCTTATAAATAAATTAGACAGGATTTTTTTTCTTTTTGATGTTGTTGAGTGTTAGCCAGACTGGCAGTATGGGTGCGCTGCTCCACTTTTTCAACTGAACCACAATTGAGTGTGGAGTCCGACTTCCTCACTACACACATTCCATAGGTACCCGTTTATAGGGTAGGCAACCATTCATACTTCCACTCTTACAAGGAAAGGACAAAGACAGGAGAGAGAGAAAGAGAAAGTACATCCATGCCCAAACCGAGATTCGAACTCAGACCTCCCTAACCGCAGCCAGGCATGCTGACAACTAACTTAGACAGATAAAATGCCATTCAGTTTTCAGTCTATATTAACATATATTTTTTTTATTTAAATTTGCTAATCTAATAATTTTTTCTGAAAAAAAGACTCGTAAACGTTAATAACATTTTCTGTTTTAATTACATTTTCATTCATTGTTCATTAATATATTTAATCAATTTGATTTATAAACATTTCTTAGTTATTAATTATTAATAAAAGATTATAAGAATCCCTGTATTATCTTTTACATACATATATTTACTTATTTATACTCTAGTAAGTAAAATAGCTTTCATTTGTTATAGAATTTACAAGCTAAGTCTACTTTTCATTCATTCATGATTTATTCTAAATCAATACCTAAAAATTTTAAATCGGAATACATTTTTGTTTGTAATATATGATATTAATTTCAAATTATTCTGATATCAAATGAATTAAGCAATATCATACCCTACAGTAAGAGATTAGTGATTTATTTAATGAAGATTCTCGAGAATCTATGGTATTCACATTTTTCCATATCAACTTGTATTCGAAACACCCATACTGAAAAATCACCTTTTTACGTAATGAATAATCATAACCATAGAATTCGAGAACTAGAATAGTGTTCGAAAATTTCCTTTATAATTTAAAGTTATTCTCCATATTCTCTTTTTACAATATTATAAGCCTTTGACATTTTAAAGACATTTCGAGATCTTCTACAATAAAATTCGGGTAAGCCAGTAATAACATGAAGATTTGAAGATAATGTATCTCCAATTATTAAGGAAATGTAATGAATGGTTTTGACATCAATTTTACGCACGCTGTATTTAGGATCAGGCATTTTTTATTTAATACTGAGATGGGCTGTGAGCTTTTCTTTGATTGTTATCTACATAATATAATATAATTACGAAGCTTCGCTCTTATAT
Source organism: Latrodectus geometricus (assembly GCA_026290005.1). Classification (NCBI taxonomy): domain Eukaryota; kingdom Metazoa; phylum Arthropoda; class Arachnida; order Araneae; family Theridiidae; genus Latrodectus; species Latrodectus geometricus. The sequence goes on along the minus strand of JAPDSC010082954.1, from coordinate 108,342 downwards.
AAAATGAGGAATTCGCTTAATATTTGTATGATATTTGCTTTAAAAAATTAATATTTGCTTTGATGCTTCTTACCCACATAATAGTATATATGCATGTAGGTTTGTTAGTACAATGATATGTAGGACGAGAAGACTTGTGATGCTTTAATTGTTAGTCCCAGCCAATTACTGCTTAGCTACAACCTAGATTGCCGATTGGAGGACCTGGCTCATATTTTGAAGAGAATATAGGCTCATTTCTATCTGAATGGAATACTAGTTACTTTGAGCACCATATAATCTTCACTGTTACCTATAAACGGAATGTTCAATATCAAATATTTGAAAGAAGCGGCTTCAAGTTCACATTCAAAACAGGAACTTATTTCTTTAAGAGAATGTCCGACAATTAACCTTAATGTATAATATATTGTGCAACTAGTATTCATCAGTTATTCATCTATACGCAGAAAAATTATCTGGACACTTGCATTACTTAAAATATTTTTTATTGAGTAATATGTAAATTATTCCAAACATCTTGGCTGTTACAGTCATCTAATATGAGGTCATGGTGTCCTTGTTTGTTAAAGTTTCTTTCTTATTATCGGAAGATAGTAAATTTAAATCCCGGCTTAACCGAAGACCCGTCGTTTTCAATAAAGGCTGCTGAGACACTTTAAATAAGTCATGGTAGCAATGTCTTCGAGGTGAAAATATACCTCTGGAGGTCACAGGTCAAATATTAGGGTCTCTTCTGCTTGATCCCTGCTTATGAATTACGTAGAGCCCACCCTAGGCTAGGTACAGGGAAATATGAAGGTGCAACAACAATCATCCGATAGAGACCCAGGTAGACCAGTAAATTAGAACGGGGCTCTCATTATTGGAAGGTAGTGAGTTTGAACCCCAACTTCAGCGAAGATCCATCATCTTCACTAAAGGCAGTTGGAGTACGTTACATAAGTCGTAGTCACAATGCGTTCCAGATGAAATGATACGTCTTAGAGAGATGGGTCAATTATTGAGAGTCTTCTGCTTGGTCCCTGCTTCTAAAATTATGTAGATTCACTTCCACCCGGAAACTTCTAACTAGAGGAACAAAATTTTGGGCTAGGTACAGGGAAGTCTGTTGGTACAGCAACAGTCATGTAATGTATTTCCTGCCTCTTACTTATGATGACTTTTGCATATTTAGTCGGTAGTTTTAATAGACATATAAACATTTTCTTTAAATTTCGATTATTTTATATAAATCTGCCTCATTTTAATTTTTGTGTTCTTCTTTTGTTTGTTACTTTATAATGAATATTTAACATACATCGGTTTATTTATATTGCTTGTTTTCAGAATAAAATTAACTAACTTAATTTGCTTAACATATATTTTATTTCAAAATAAAATAAAATTATTGAAATGGAACAATTTTCTCTTAAATACATCCCGAATTAAATAAATTCTATGATTGATTGTTAAAAATATATAAATGCATCGTTCACATACAATACAAAATTTTTATTTTTCCTCTTTTTTATTTTACTTTCTTTTTATATTTGTTTTAAACAGCGTTATTTTCAACTTCACTATATTTAATAATGGCTATTTTTTATTCTTTTAGAAAATATTTTTGATCTATAATTTAAGTATTATAAATTATAATAATATATTTTATATAAAATTCTCTTATAAATATAAATAATTCAAAGACCCCAACATAATTTTGTGGTATATTAACTTGCTTTTGTTTTTAGTTATTTTTGTATTCTATTGACACAGGGTAAATATGGAATGCCAGGAGAAAAAGGTGAAAAAGGAGATACGGTAAGTTAATTATTACTATTTTACAAGTAATATTTGTAAAACAATATTTTACGTATTACTAATATTTTACGTATTAAGTATTACTTATACTTATAAAATATTTATGTATACAATTGTTGTATATATAATTTTTTATATAGTTGTATACATAAATGTTGTATATATAACTATTGAAAGTATTGCAATAAATTTACAAGTATATTTTACAAATATAACATACATAATATAATATTTGTAAATATATTTTACAAATATTACTTGTAAAACAATATTTGATTAGTCACTAGTTCGTTGTAAAAATGCTAACTACGGTATACACACACGCGCGCGCGCACGCACGCACACACACACACACACACACACACACACACACATATATATATATATATATATATATATATATATATATATATATATATATATATATATATATATATATATATCTCA
>JAPDSC010082954.1:58289-96132 GCA_026290005.1 Latrodectus geometricus | reverse complement strand
TATATATATATATATATATATATATATATATATATATATATATATATGGTTGGGGAAAAAGAAATACATAAAGTTCACGTAAAAATAATGGAACTTCTTTTGGATTCACTTTGTAAAAAGGTTTAAAACAGCTTTCATGTAGATTTTTAGGTCTTCCGCGTTGCGACTGCTGACATGCGGTTAACTTCGATCTTTTTTGATATTTTATAACATTTTCGACGATGCTGTATCCACATGCGAGGTGCATTTCTAACATCAAAAATACCCGAAAGGAATCGACGAAACAAAAATTGTACGTAACTGGTTGTTACAGTCTTATATAGGGCGATAAACACCTTTCACAATTTTAGCCACCCGGCTATCTTTTTCGCCGTTACAAGAGAAAAACGAAAATGTATCGAATTTTCTGTTTGTTGTCTTCCATTTTTAAAACCTTGTACTCGTAACTGAATGAATTAAACAAAAAACCGCAAGAGGATATTTTAGTGTCAAATGTCACCTTTCCAACGAGCATAAATCTGAAATTGTTTGATAGATACCTCACGAGATATCGATCACTACAGACGTCTACCGAAAAAATAATGGATTACTTTGTACTCTAATGGATTACTTTGTACTATACCCCAAACTAATATTAAATTAAAAATATATCTACTTATAAAATTAACCATGTTTCTAATTCATTTGCATTGTGTACAAGAAATCCTTAGAACATATTAAAAACGTTTGAGATGTTGGTTTTCACCCAAACCTTCCTTAATAATTAATAACTTAGAATAGTTTCACTGAATTCTAATTATCATCAATGTTTGAATAAGTGCATTTAGCAAATCACGGATATAAAAAAAAAAAACCATGGATTATTGAGTCATCGCAATAAGACTGCACTTTTAAGAATAAAAGTCTCAAGCTTAAATTAAATTATTATTCAACTATATATGATATATTGTATTTCTGCTTTCTGAAGGAACTTTAGTCTGAGTGGACGCTTGGGAATTTTCCAGACACCATCCTTGTGCATTGCGAAAAGTCATCTTTGAAGGGAAATTATGGTAGATATACAAACTTCTTATATGAACTTTCAGCATTCGATTAAATTGTGTTATATGCACAATAAGATTAAAAGGACCTCTTCTGTTTCCCTCATTTTTTACTATTTTTGCTATTGCAACCACGAAATATTTTACGGGCCATCAGTAGCCATTAGCAAACACGGCTGATCATCAGTTGTGTTGGTATAGAACTCATTACCATCTGGTTGCGAGAACGACGCCTTTCCTAGTCAGGCAATCACAGCTAGTCATACATATAAACATATTACCATTAACCTTTCGTTTGTCCCTTTATATTTCATGGTATTTATATTGGTTTGCACTGTCCTATGCTTCCTTGGAGTTATTTATCATTCTGTTGTGTGCCAGAACATACGAAACTAAAAGACTTCATTGGTTTTTATAAAATCCATACCTTAAATTCGGTTTCAAAGATTTGAAGATGCTGAACTGTGAGGGTATTCTATTTTCTCATGAGAATCTTTTGCATAGTTTAAATTGTCATATCTAATTTTCACATCTCTAATCTCACACATATCCTAAAACTGCTAAAGAAAATCTCTCTGAAATGCTCAACACAACACATGCGAAGACATCCAGTTCTCTTTTCATTTGAGAATTTCCAGAAACTGTTTTCTCGAATGCGATGAATCTAGGATCTCTCTCCTGATAGCGTATGTGGTATTTTATTTATGCTTGCGTTTTATATTTTGTTCCAAAAACTGCATTAAATTCTTTACTTTCTGTTATGCTGTTATCATTTTTTTGATTATCCAATCGAATAAAACATTATGTATGAGACATCAAACAAACACATCAATAATTAATATAAAACATCTTTCTAATCATTTCCAAAAATGATAAATAGATTTATAATTAATGACACCGAAAAAATCTCCAAACTTTTGAAAGTAATATACATAAGCATGCCATCATCGCGTTTGTTTATTATTAATGTATTTGATACTTAAATAATGGTTTTCGGTAGAAAAACACTATTGGTATTTGAAAGAGTTGAGAGAGAGAATACAATCAACCCAATCCTATTTATAAACATGTTTAAATATATAGCTTTTAAAAAATGAATATAAATTTAATTTATTTTAAAATTCACTTTTTTTACCCAACTAAACAAAATATTTAAATTGAAACCAAATATTCTTGTTTAAACTTTTGATTCAAATTTCAGAAATTTATATTGTGTTATGATTAATGTATTTTATAATGTCTTATATTCTCTTTTAAAAGAATTCATTAAACTTAAGTAACTTTAATTTATTTAGTAATAAAAAATAATTTTAATGTTTATGCCATTTAAATTAAATATCATTCTCAAATCCGTGTAAGATGCATCTGAAATTAAAGATACACCATAAGAATTTAAATAATTAACTGAATAATTTTCCATAAAATGTAAAATTTTTCTTCGCATTAAATGGGTAAAAGGAAATCTATAAAAACTACCCGCTTTCTAATATATTTAAAAATCAGCAAATATATTTTATTATAAAGGAACAATTATTTAACTTGAGTTTAATTAATTTATTGAAGTGTCAGGAAAATATGATTTTCTGAACGGAATTAATTAGTTAAAAATCATTAAAACGCGTGGTTCAGGAAATCATTTAATTCCTGTACTCGAGTAAACTGATAATGAAATACTTTCTTAAACTAGTTATGAAAGTTAGTATTAAAAGATTTTGCACTCACAAAAGAAAGGTAATTACTTTTCATTTTATTCATACTTCACCGAAAAAATTCTTTTATCCTTAAAAGAATTCTAATGAAAAAATGTAACAATACTTCCTTTGTGTACGAAAATCTTTATTTCGCAATTTTTTTCTCTGTCTATTTTATGTTCATTTCTTTGTTTTTATTCTCTTTTTAAGATTTGTATTTCTTGTTTCTAAATTAGGGGACTGATGGCATACCTGGTCTGCCGGTAAATTAATTTTTCATTATAATTTTGATTTTTTTAAACTTTATTTTGCTTTCGTATAATTTGAACTTTAATACAAGTTACTAAACTAAAGTTAGAGTTTTTTATTACTTTATTTTTTAAAATTATTTTGTCAGTCTAAATATATTAATGGGTAAGTTAAAATGAATGAGAGTATTTAATATACCATACAAATATAACTTGACATGAATTTATACATTTTACATTTATTTTTTTAATCTATACACTATATATTTTTTTTTAAATCTGAAAGTATTTGTTGTAACATTTTTCAATATAATATACCCAAAACAGTTAATTTTAATATCAACAATTTTGAAAAACATATAAATTATTCTATCAAATAATATTCTATAGTTACATAACTCCACCAAATAATTTTATAAAATGAATTATCATTGTTTTAATGTATAAAAATCTCTACTTTTGATTTAAACAGTACTTTTTTATTTAACACATTTTGTGTGACTCTTCATTATATCAGACCCTTTTAGTTGTAATAGATGGACAGCATTTTATAAGAATTAGGAGTTCCAATTTTTTAGTTTCATTAAATTACAATTTCATTTTAAATTGAAACTATGTTGCCAAAACAATAAAAAATAAATTGTTTTTTTGTATATTGAACTATGAGTTTGGCTAAAAGTAGAATTAGCTTTTATATTTCCAAGGGCATAGAAATAAACTAGAATATTAGACTTAGATTCGAAATTCTGTACTGCTTTCAATATTTGTTCCAATTATTTTAAGACAAATTAATTTAATATTATATTTTCATAAAATAAATCAATATTAAATTTGGAAATGTCCCTCAATTAAATAACTTTAATTTCTGTTTAGATTTTAAAATTTTTATTTTATTGAACTTCAATTTAAAATATTAAATTTATATAGAACATTAACATTAAATGAAACAATATAATGAAAAACACGATGCTTTTTATAGCAATAATTCTCATTATCAAATTAATACTCTTGCTATTTTTTCCTTTAATTTGATAATGAGAAATGCTGCTATAAAAGCATGAATTTTATAGCAGTATTTCTCATAATCAAATTAATACTCTTTCTATTTTTTCCACAGGGTCTGAAAGGTGATAGAGGTGACAACGGTCCACCAGTGAGTTGAATAAAAAAGAGATATGTTTATTTTATAATTAATTTTAAAGAATAAAAATACATTAAATAGGAAAATAGTTAAAACTTAAAGAAAGTTAATGCTCTTATGCATTTTTCAACCTATAACACTTTTGTTAGCATGAATTTACTGTGTGCTTGTGTAACGTAAACACTGGTAATATTGCATGTACCACTGCACATCCGCACATTTATGTAAAGCACTTTAATTTCAGTTATGCTGGAAAAAAAACTAATTTTCTACCTATACTGGAAAATAAATCACGTACGCAAATTTATTTAAAAAATATAAGATAAGTTAAAATTTAATACTCAATCTAACGCAGTTAATTGTGATATAATAAATCATAAGCACGATTATTTAAGCTTAAAAGCTGATAGTTATCTTGAGTCATTTTGAATTCGTTTACTGAAAGCTATAGATTCAATAGTTCCTTACCTTAAACGAGTCACTCAAAAAGTCAAACAATTTTAAATAGATGTATAATTTTAAATTTTCTTGTAAATATCTTAAATGCGATTACATATTATTATTAGAAAAATTCGTATAGAAATAGGATTTGCGTTAAAATAATTTATTTTCTCAAGCAGTTAAATGTTTACTGCCTGTTTTGAGGAGATAATGAGGTTTTAGTGTGTATAGTGTAGCGAAATGAGTTGCATGTGTCCACTGGAATTGTGGATGTAAGTGGAGACTGAGTATGATGTGAACTGCCTTTTCAGGGCCCTCGTGGAAAACTTGGAAAGAGGGGCGAGAAGGGTGACAAAGGCGACCAGGTGCGCACTTCTCTCACTTTATTTGCACTTTTAGTTACTCAGTACTCCCTGAAATGTGAGAAAGCTGGGTGAAAAAGACTGTAAAAACTTCCTTTTAAGGTTCTATAACAAATTTGGCTTCTCCATATATTATTAAAGTTAATTCTACATATTGTCGAAATTATTTTGTTTGTTAAGGTTTTTGTAATTATTCAAATCTGATGGTTTGAAAATTTCTAATATGAATTTATGTAACTATCACTCTGTAAAATAAAGTACCATATATACTGATAACTAAGGAATCACCATTAAATATTGACTCTACAGAAAACGTTAAATTTTTCAAGGAAAGTTTAATTGATAATAAAATTTTGGGATTGATGTATATTTATTTAGCGATAAAATTGCTTATTGAAAGAAAACCAAAAAACTGACAAGATTTTTAATTTTTCTTTTATCTTTTAAATTATCTTATAATACTTTGTGTGTGTTGATTCCTCAAATTATCTACAAAAAATTATATAGGAGAAAATATGGTGGTTACATACATGTGATAAAACTCAACAAAAATATTCGAATAAGGTAATTATATATAAAAATATGGTAATTAAATCCTTTAATTTTTAGTACATTTAACTAATTATATTCTAATTCAATTTATTGTTATCGTTTTGCATTTAAAATTAGATCTTGCTCCATATTTAATCTATTATTATCATTTGTAATACGAAAAAATTGTTTTCAAACTCTTTAGTAAAGTTAAAAGGAAATATAATCCACACTTAAATAAATTGAGAATTTTCAGCAAGAACAGTTTTATTATTTCAATTAATGACAACTTTTTACATCTAAACCTAGTTTACCTTCCACATTTTAGGGAGTACAATTTTTTGTCATAAATATTATGTGTTATCTTTATGTTTCATCTTGTACTTTTATTCTTTCCTGTGTTAACAAAAGTATGCATTTTATGTGTTTGTGTTATGCCATTTGCACCTAACTGCATGTCCTTTTAACAGACCATTCGTTTTATTATATACGTAAAATCCTATCCTCACAAGCCTAGAAAATATATCATATAAAACTTTTCCCTTATGCATGGTATGTATAAATATATACTCTGTAATCTCTTTTCTCTTTAGTGTACAGCCAAAGCTCGAAGCACAGAATAATTCATTTCATGAAACTAATAATATCTTCATCTAATAACTAGCTCGTTTTAGATCTTTTTTAAAAAAATTTGTTGTAATGTAAATTTAAATTAAAGCATTAAAAACTATGAAACAAAAAGTTATATGTGTTATAAAGATTTTTAAAATAAATTATTTTAATAAATGTATTTATGTTAAATTTAAAAAAATATTTATTTCTATAAAAACATATTGGTTTAGGACTCATTAATGACTTTTATACTTATTGTTTACATATTTACAGTAAAAAAAAACCGTCATATGCTGTTAATAAATCGCAAATCAGAAAAGAATATTTAACTCTTATGAATGACTAAAATCCTGATTTCATTTTATTTAGCGTTAATAAATTTTAAAAAAAACATAATTTATTATTAATAATATTAAAAACTATTATATAATATTATTAAAATTACCATTTAAAATTTCCAGAAGTGATAAAAACTTTTATTAGAATTATAAATTATTTTATTCATTTAAAAATTTATAAAAAATTCCGTAAAAAATAGAAATTAACATTTAATCATTAGTATTTTTCAAGAAAGTCTTCTTATGAAAATATGATTATCATATTTAGAAATCAAAATTCGCGTAAAATCATCAATAATTTGAAATATTGAGGAGACGAGGAAAGTTGAATAAATTATTTTATGATTACTTGTGATTTTTGACACTATCATGTTTTCCAAAATTTATATTTCATTTTTATTAGTCATGCATTCGATGGAGTCATTAACACAATCGCAGAATAAGTCATTTAAATAATTTCTTGTCATTTTAAAATACAATAGCAATCACAGAAATTTCCATTTCGTAAACACATTTTTAAAGAAAATTTCTAAAACTTGTGCATTATAGTAGTTTTTAAAACATACATTTTAAAAGTATTTCTGAGCAAATAAATCAAGAATATAAAGTTAATATAAAGCAAATCTGATATCTCAACACATCTCCCTTTATGTTCCCTTGGCACTAAAAAGTACTGTCCTTTCTTAAAAAGAGGGTATAATTAGAATAAAAACTATTAATGTTCATATATAGGATAGATATATTCAATAAATTGTTTCATATATTAATAGTTTATCTCATAATTTAACAGTTATGAACTAGATGAATGGATATTTTTACGGCAAAAAAATCAATCACGGTCAGAATAAGATCACGTTATCGCTGTAGCAAAGATAAAATATTTACAATTGCGATAAAATTACAATAATTTATGTCTACTGTTAAAAGAAGTTAAGTTTGAAAATGAAGAAATGACACGTAATAAAAAATATAAAATGATACGACAGCAATAAAAACTACTAAGTATCAAAAATGAATATAGATAGTTTCAATTTAAACAAATTGTATTTTCTTTTTATATACTATTGTTCAAAGCAGTTAGAAAAGTACAATAATTTACAAAACCAAAATATCTTTTATAAAAAAAACAAGTATGGGTAAAAAGTCGAAAAGCTTGATTTATTTAATTAAAAAATTTTTAACTTACTATCTATAAGAAATATAATACGAAGAATTGAATTACTATATCTAATAATAATATAAATGAATGAATTTTTTAATATGATGATTTGAGTACATGTATTAGAAGTCATATATACTCTTCCCCATTTTACCTTTACTTCTACTAATTTACAAGCAGAATTTAAAAAATATTATTATAAAATATTACTTATACTTTTATGTAAAATTAAAACCCAAACAAGAAATCAATGAAGTCAATATTTCAAGCTCTTAAAACAAATAAAATGAAGAGGAAATGTTCCAGAACAATAACGCGATTTGCTTTTCCTCTCTTTGTCTATAATATAGATTATTATAGTGACCAATCTCTTTCAGGGCGTTCCTGGACTGGATGCCCCATGTCCGTTAGGACCAGATGGACTTCCTTTACCCGGGTGTGGCTGGAGACCACCAAGTGGGGTAAAGCTCACTTTTCGTATTTGGGATTATTTTTCATTCAAAAACAAAAGCAACCCAATTAGTATTACTGAACGTGTAAAGATTATAATTTCTGACTTAAATTTGGATTTAAAAAAATTAGTCATTGCATTAGGAAGTACAAATTCATTAATTATTTAGTATACAGTCATAAAATGATTGGAATTCAATACATTATGTAATGTTAATTTACTCTAATAAATTCACTCTAATATGATTATCTTCATTTAAACAAAATTTTTAACAAACAAATTTTGACATAAGTTTTATATACTTTTCAGTAATTTTTTAATTGCAACTTTCACTATAAAAACACTGAGTTAGTTACTAAATTATTAAAAATTAAATTATAGTGCCTAATTAATAGAGCCTCAGCTGTTTTTAATGTATTAATATTTCTCATGTGATTGCATGCTTCCTTTTATTTTTTGTAAAAAACTTATGCACTTATATTGACAAATATGTTAACCAAGTTCACTAATCTAATATTTATATTATTTGTTATAGTTATTTTAAAATGTGTGAAAGTCACACCGAAAAATCAATCCAGTAGAGCATTAATATATGTTTTTACTCACTTATCATTTTCTAGATTATAATAGCTCCACCTACAGCGCCAGTCCCTACAGTGTAATTTCAGATTGATTTGAACGATGAACCACTGCCACGTAAGCTGTTCTTTTGCAAGTTTTTCAATTATGGTTTTAGTAGAGATTCTTTTCACTAATCAATCAAAAGAATTAAAAATGTCAACGTTAATCACTTTTAAAACATTTAATTGATCATCTATAGAATTGAAAATGTTTTAAAGAAGTTTACATAAATTTTAATTTTTGATTTAACGTATGCAGATAAATAACAATTTGGCTATTCACTTATTTTAGCTATATTTAGTAATTCCATAATGAATAAAAAATTTGCTCAGGAATTTTGGACTGTATTTTATTAAATCATATCATTATGATAAGATACTTCAAAAATGTTTAGAATTAAAACTATGATTACGACGATCATAACTGGTGCAAAATATCATTAGCAAATGAAATTCAACACTGTATTCCAGGCATTATAATAACTCAATTGATCCTATATTTAGGTCTTACGTTGTGTTTTGAGCACTCTATGTTCTAGAAATATTTGACCATGGTATATAAGAATTATTAACAGAATCAATAGATTTCATACAATTTTTCTATAACCTAAATTTTCAGGAAATCTTTTAAGAATGTTATTAACTTGTTAGAAATATAAGATACGTGTGATAATATTTTTATAGAAATTTATTTGCATTTTGAAGATATATGAAAAAACTCGAAAATCATATAAGTTAAAACTTACACTTTTATCATAGTTGTACATAGTAGAAAGTTAAGTAAAAGCCTAAGAGTTATACTGGCTCATAAGAAACGCACTAGTATCAAATTGTAAAACAAATTATACAAAACATTAAAATTTTATCAGCATTAAAAGATTTTAATATTTTAAAACACTTTTGTTTATAAATAAGGAAATGTGTGTATAAAAACTATAATATAAAAAGGCACACGAATTTCACTATGATTCTAAAAAAAGGAGAAAAAAAATTATTAACTAAAAAATTAATATACAACTTTGAAATCAGGTTTCCTTTTTGATATGAAAACAATAATCAATACTTATAATTTTACGTTGATAAATGGAAATCAAGTTCAATTAAGAGTTGTATGCGGCATCTTATGTTTAAAACAACTTGTATAGGTATCATTTAATGTGCTCATCAGCGCTTGTCCCAAAATTATATTTAGTTCTGATCTTATTTATTAGTAAATCTTGTCTATCCCCATTTAATATTTCCCGATAAACATCAGAAATTAAACATCCGAAATCTAAAATTTTTCGTTTATTTTTTATAGTCATAAAATATTAACAATAACCAAATATTAACTATATATATATCTATATATATATATATATATATATATATATATATATATATATATATATATATATAGATTTAAGAATTGGAGTTAATTGTCACACACAACAGTTAATCATCACAATCTGATCCTTTTAAAATTTTAATGACATTAAAATATTTGAATATTATCATTACATGAATTTTTAATGTTATTATGAATAGCGTATAATATTTGATATCTGCAAATCCTTAAAATATTTAGATACTATAGTATATAAAAGTAAAGTAAAGTATACAAAAGTAAGTAGATAGTATATAAAAATATATAAGTATGTATATATTTTTATACACTCTCTACTTACTCTATATTTTATATATGAAGTATAATATATATATTACTTGAATTATACACTAATTTTACATTTTATACATCTTTTCATTTATATTTAATATTAATATAATTTTATGAATGTGTTTATAAATAAATGAAATTGTAGCATAAAATAAACAATTGTTTTACTCCATAAGGGAATTTTATGTACCCTCGTTAATAAGTGATATTTTTATGTAATCAAGTTAAACTAGGTATTTTTGTTCAAATTTATTATTTTTTCTACTTTTCAGGTGTAAAGGGAAGTTGCAGTGCAGGACACTGTTGTGTGTTAGCTAAATGTTCGTTAAGCTAAAGGCCCATAAAGAAAAATAAGATGGATTTCTAACCATCTTCATTCTTAGACTATTCACATAATGGGCTTATGGCTTTGTTTCTTTACTAGAACTGGATGTCCTTTTTTTCATACGAAACGAACTGCTGAACTGAATTTGGTGACGTTTAGAAAAAAACCTTAGAAGGGGAAAAAACACCGTTATCTCTGCACTTTGTATTGTGAACACTCATAGTTACTAGTTTTTGCGGACGGAGGAGTTTGATGTTTTCTTCCTTCTTTCAAATAGAAGTATGGGTTATCCATGAATCATCGCTTAACACTGAACTGAAACTTCTCGATCCTTAAGGCAATTTTATATGTGGGTATGATGTAATATTTCCAAGTAGTTCTAAAGATTAACAATATCGCTTTATATGATAAAGTTGTTACATCGTACAAAATTACAAGAGGCTTCAGGAATGTGAAGGAAATAATTGTATGATGTAATCTCGTTGTTACTTACAGTTTTATATCATGCTCTTTCCACATCTCACGAATTATGTAGTTTTGTATGTTACAAGACAGTGTGTTATATTAGAAATAGGGAATGACTGTAAATGCAAAACTGTATCTTGTGGATGTCTCAGTAACTAGTTAAAATATATTCTTTTCGCGATAAATATTTTATTTTAAGGGTACATGAACATATGCATTTTTTGATAAAATTTTAAATTTTTGTCGTAATTAAAAAGTAACATTGCTTTGTTTCATTTTAAAAATTGAAAAACATATTTATTCATTTTTGTTTTTTTAATGGAAAAATTCGATTATTTTATCAATCATTCTTCACTGTTGATAAATAATTTAACCATTAATATTCCATTTTATTTTGAAGTTAGTGAAATCAAAATAAAATATAATAATTAACTCTCTTCAGGTTATGCATTTTTTATTCATGGTAATGTTCTATAAGTTACATATTTGTTTCCATATTTAGTTTATATATATCCAAATACCCGTTAAATATTTCAAAATAGAAAAATCATTAGTAGATAATAAAATTTTTTACAATGAGGTGTTTCATTATGATTTAAATAAGTCAGGTGTTTTTTAAGATTATTTTATTGTTATTATTTGATTAAATCATTATGAAACTTTTACCGTGTACAAAATTGTATTCATCCTTCATGAACTTAGATCTTCCTATTTTTTTAAGATTATAAGTGTGTTGAAGTGTCATTAAAATTATGGTTTTAAACAATTTCCCTTTATTTATTTTTAAAATGTAGAATAAGACGGAATACTTTTATGTATGCATTTCACTAACATATTCTATTACATATTTGTGTTTATTTGAATGTCGTGTATCATTTACCAGAAGTTCCATTTTATTAATATTTGTATTGAATTTACATGTTAAGAGATAAAGAAAAATATTATATTTTGAGTGCAATTCATTTCTTTGTAACAAAATTGCTTATTGAAATTTCATTTTTTAATGATATACACATGAAACACTATTGAAAATATCAGTGCTTTTAATATGAGTTAGATATCATTACAATATTTTATTAAGAAAACTGTTTGGTAATAAGGCTTATTTTTTGTTAATAAAATCAAACTTTACAAATTTTTAAAATAATGTGTTCACATTTAATTGCTTCTGTTTTTGAAATAACTTATATAATTACAATAATTTTAATAATTAAGAATGTAAAGAAGTCAAGGGTGATGTTATATATCTCCTGTAGTTATATAAACATATCAACTGTATTGCACTGTTTATAAATATATCTAAATTTTTAGAAATAAAATATTGTAAGTATTTTCTGCTTTAACTACACGAGAGGGCGCATACATGGTTTTAAAATAAAACCATTCTTGTTGTTTACATCCCAAATAGTAATTTTGTCATGGTCACATGCTAATGTGTTGCTTGTATTAGCAGATCTATCTTTTTCTGTTTTTTGAAGATGTATTCTTTCTTAATTTATTGAAGTTTCGGAAACATCCATTTAGTGCTACAGAGAAACATTATTGCAATGTCATCATGCATTCACCCTTTGTATCTAGAATTGCACAATAAACGTTTTTATATTAACATTGTAACTATATGTTTCAATTACTGACTTACTTTTTTTAAAAAATAAGTAAAAGACAAAGAATTTTGATATCTTATCAATTTTAAAGGGAAAACTTAATTTATTTTTACGCTTACTTACTTGATTACTTAACAAAATTAGTTTTTATTTCTGTGTCCTCAGCACCTGGTAATTTTATTTATTCCATAATTGCTCTTCTATTAAAATAATGAAACCACAAATTTTAATTATTTAATTGGTATTTGGCATCATCATTCAACTTGGGGGGAATGAAACTAGTAATCTATTTTTGAAGTTATTTTTTGAAATTAATAAAAATTTGTCTAAATTTTATTTACATATAATAGAATTTTGAAGTCTATGTTAGGTATATACAACATTAAGAGCACAATTTTGGCAATATTAAAAAAAGCATTCGAAAATATCTTAAATTTTATTTTTAGCAGTGAATATGCATTTATATTATATTAGTGAATATGCATTTAATATGCATAAATGTAATTTCTCAGTCGTTTTCACGCGAACTTAATCGTTTCCACTCATTATTTTTACATTTTTAAATCTTCACCAGATTCAAAGCAAATATATTTGTATCAAACTACTATAAGCATACAGACTCTATTGTATTAATTGCAATAAAAATATAAAGTTACACACGCATATATATACATATGTTTCCTAACCAATTATATATATATATAATTGGGTTGGAAAACATTTTTATCTTATACATTGTTGAATATTGTATAAGCATAAATTGGCTTTATACTATGATATTTTCAATCAGAGATAAACACTTCTTTAACTATCTTAATTATTGAAATCTTTTATAGAACATCAATTCAAAAAATATTCTGCATTATATAATAGTTATGAAGTTATTTTCATGAATTCCTACGTCTTAATCATTTATCCTGAGTTTTATTATGATTCCAAATGTTCTCTACAAAAAAAACAGAAAATCCTTTCTAAATCTGAAAAGACAAAAAGTTTGTTGGCGACTTCTCACTAACGCCGGATGGATTGTGGCAACCTTTTCTGCGAGAATAGTTTCCGATCATGCTCCTTATTTCGAACTCCCAGTAATCCCTCATCAGGATTACGAGAAGTCTCCCCTCTTTACAAGGCACCAAACGGAATCTATAACCTTAAATACTGATTTCCTTTTATTTCTTTTTAATGCTAATGTGGAGAAACTTACTGAAAGTTTTGTCATTTCCATCTAAAATTGATTGTGGAACATCTATTCTATTGTAATTCATCTCTTATTCAGAAATTCGATAAAATTCTAAAAATTTTTCTAATGAAACTAAATTCTCAATCTATTTACAGGAAAACATTTTTAACTGTTCTATTCAATAATAATCACAAGTTTAATCCATATATACTTAGAATTTTAAAGAACTTGTTTTATATACTCCTATAAGAGGTAAAACGAAAGAACTCTAAAT
The DNA here is from genome assembly GCA_026290005.1 of Latrodectus geometricus. Taxonomy (NCBI): domain Eukaryota; kingdom Metazoa; phylum Arthropoda; class Arachnida; order Araneae; family Theridiidae; genus Latrodectus; species Latrodectus geometricus. The sequence continues at coordinate 81,993 of JAPDSC010082954.1, read as the reverse complement.
TTTTAAAAGATTAATATTTTGCCGTTTATATGAGATTATATACTAAGAATACAAAAATATAACTACTACACTACAACACAAAAATATATATTATAAAATATACCATCGAATCATGTATTTATAATATATATTTAAAACAAAAGATTAAAAACTGACAGTGACGCTACAAACTCCTTGTACCGAATTCCTAAGCGTTTTAAGAGTTTAAATGTAGCCAATGTGACTTTTATTTTAAAATAATAAATGTTACAAAATTTGTAAAGTACATAAATATAGTTTCTGATAAATATATATAGTCTAATTCTTATGCGGGAATAAAAAGTGTTGGAGAAATCAAAATTTTACAATGCACATAAATTCTGAAAATTATTGAAAGTAATATACTTTCGTGCAAATAAATCCTATTTTTATGGGATATTTTATAATTGATTCATCTGCTATAAATTTTGAGGAATAATTTTACAAGAATGCTAATATAATTTTTAATGTTTTCAATTAAAAAAATATATTGAAAATTTAAATTATACTTCAACCTTATGTATGTGTGAAAAATATATTTGCTGTTTTTCTTTCAGTTACATTTACATGGCTGAGTGTCATAAATAATGCATTTCTTAAAATTACTTATTTACATTATATTTTTTAAAACTCAAATGTAGTCTGTGTATTCTTATTAATTTTTCATAATTTAATTTCAAAGTTTTATAATTATTTTTAAAAAAATATAGAAATTTTAAAAATTAAATATTGTTGCAAAAACTGCACTTCTTATAAAATATATCAATAGACTACATTCCATTAAACACATTATTTTTATAGAAAATAAAATATTTTTAAAATACTTATAAAAAAATATGTAAAAATAATGTTGTAATACCATTCTAAATCAAATACAAATCCTGGATTCCAAAACATTTTTAAAATTTTACCTTAAAAATTTATGTAATGTTTTTTAAAAAGTGTTTTAAAATTGTAATTATATTCATTAAAAAAAATCAAAATTATATTTGCCTTAATTTCATGAGTACTTACGTAGTAGAGTCACCGCAGCTTTTTAACCAGATTGAATTTCGAAGAAATCTCCTTATAAGAAAACTTCTTCTTCTAACTATAATACATTTGATAACTAGTAAAAGAAATTTTCTAAGTATAGATTAAGCGCTAATTCTTCTTAAGTTTTGGCGCAAAATTAGTTGTGGTGACGCTAATATGTAAGTACTATTTCATGTAACAAGAAAATTACTGATGATTATATGAATCAATGAAAAATTTTAGTTTACTAAAATAAAACATAAAATTTTGCTAATCATTTAAAATATATTCTGGTAGATTAGCTGGATATACTAAAGATATGAAAGAATCTATATTATTCGCTTATTTTGTAACATCAAAAAATATTCAAAACGTGAAATTTAGAAAAAGCCGTTTTTAGGTACTTTTGTGCAAAATAATTTATCATGTGTTTAGGATGTTCTTATTGAAAGTGATATCAGGAAAATTAATAAATTAAAAATCTGATTAGCATTAAAAATATAACGTTTGCTCTATTAGTGGAAACAGTATTTGGAACAACTTTGATATATCCCCCAAAAATTACGCGCCAAATCTGACACTCCCTACGGTCCTTTTAGGGTTGCTGTTCCATATTTTGGTGTTACCAATTTAGGTTTTTTCAGATTTTAGGTTTTTGCTGTTGCCAAGTTTAGTATTTTCTTGTATTTTGTACCATTTTCTAAGTTTTTATTTTAAAGTTTTTTTATATGTTAATTATTTGTATTTAGCGAGAATACATCTTGGCGAGTATAAAAAGGCGCCAAAAACAAGTATTATGATTGGTGACGGAAAAAAAGTCGCCAAATTTCCGATTTGGGGGGGTATATCAAAGTTGTTCCCAGTATTTATGTATACACGAAAAACTAAAAAATTTACTTCTAAATTATCTTAAGGTATACAACCCAATGTATTTAAGACTTTTTAAATTAATTATTCAAAAACAAATTTTTTAACTAGAAATTAATTAATCAAAATATATGTATGTATAATTATAATACAGACTTTAACCATCCTATATGTATGCAAAAATATTATATAAAGTACTTTTAAAATTAAAAATAAATTTAGAAATATGATGCTTCACTTGCCAATTCGATTAACTTCATTTTCTAAATTTATTTAAATTTTAAGACGAAAAGGTATACATAATATATAAGTTAATATATTCAAAAAAAATTCTCTTAAAATAAGAAATAACGCCACGAAAATCATATTTAAATTTTTATATATATTATGAAATGTAGAAGTAATCGCTATCAATATAAAAAGTAGTAAAAAATATTTCACTGCAATATTTAGCTGTTTCTGTTGGTAGAAATAAGCAACAGGAAAGCATTGCAATAATATAAAACATAATCTATTTTATTGTAAACTTTAACTTTGTATTTTTATTGAATAATAATAAGAAACTATCATTTTTGAAATACATTAACTTAAATGACAAAATTTGTAAGATCTCAATTTCATATTGTAATAAAATCTCGTTATATCATTTTTTTAAAATTCAAAATTTTTTTTCCTTACAAGCTCAATACAAAATTGATAACATTTTACAATTCAAATTTTCAATCCTTTAAATTTTTCTCTTCAAATTACTTTTGAAATCGAAATTTAAGTGCATATTAATATAATGATAATATTTAAACCAGATTTTAAAAGATGCTTCTAGCTGAAATGCATAATAAAACAAAGCATATATTTTTTTAATTTTCAAACTAAATTAAATTTACGTATCAAGAGTAAAAGATAACTGATTTTAAATGCATAAATTTAGAAAACCGTGCTGCTTACAAATTTCAAATTTGTTCGAATCAACTTCCTAATTTTTTACTGCAATTTTGAATCCAATTCGACATTTATAAAGTTTTATGAGAATTGCTAAAAGGCATAAAAAGAATAAGCTTTTTAATTTATAATTTTGATGCTAATTGATAAAATTAATATTGAGCATTATTAATATTATTCCATTTCCCTTGAAAGCAAAAGAACTTTTCAAAAGCTAAATTTAGAAAAAATACCATCTGAGAAGTATAATAAACCTTTTTAAATCATGTAAATCCCGAAAATAATAAGTGATTTCAGCTTTGCTAAGTATTAATGATAAATCATAAATCAATGAGTTTAAATTTTAATCATTTTTCATTTATTCACATATTATTGTACCTCTGTTCATAAAATAAGTTTAATATTATTCCAAACATTTAAATTTATTAATGAAAATTATCATTCCAGTATTTAATCTGATTTTTAAATGGTTAAATTAAAGTATCAAATTAAATACTCGTTAGAGGGTGCATTAAACTTCTGAAAAATAAATTAAGATTTCGATTTCAATTTTATACCTTATTATCCAGAAAATGCGGATGTATTAGTAATTTTGACACAGATACCTTATAATACATCATGCCAATTTTGGAGTTAGGTGATATTTTAAGCGGATTTCTTGTTTATCTGCCAATTTGGCTCTTATGACATCATAGAGATGAAGAATTATAAGAAATATGAACAAAATTCTATTTTAGCGACCCTAGTGATTACGTCCTCGCCAAGAAATTTAGAACATTTAATTCAATTTTGGTATTTCATTAATATTCTTTAAAATCTTAATACGCTTTTTTTATCAGACTTAAATTTATTATTTAGATGATAAGCTTTTTTTTTTTCGTAACTTATCACGTCCCAAATAAGACATCTTCGCAGCATCACATCACAATTACGTCATCTTGGCAAATTTTTTCTCCAAAAAATTCAAAAATTGGCAAGATGGAGTATACGGCATCTGTGTCGAAATTTTTTTTCAACTAAAATAGAATTCATCGCAATTTTATAAATGGTTATAATTTTTAAGAGTAGACATTAGCTACAATCTGATATGAAAACAATTCTATGAATTTTATCATATATAAGTTTTTTTTTACCTATTTTCTTTGTAGCCATTAAAAATAACGGGTTAATTATTATGGTTATATATTTAAAAATAAGTTCATTTTTATGTTCATATGTTTGATAAATTTAAATTTGCGTAACTATAAAATAAATTTAATAATGATAGTATTTTCAGCAATTTGTTTGAAATGTAAAGCTAAAATAAATGTATGTAACAGTGATAGCATTACTGTGCATAAAAAAATACATCTACTTCGCAACTTAAAATGTTTACAAAAATCGAACGCAATATTATGTAACTAAGTAAAAAAAAGATTAAGAAAGAGAAAATTAAACTAGATCAACATATTTTAAATTATTGCATTATAGAAATTAGACTAAAAATTACTTTAAAAAAATAATAAAATATTAAAAAATATTATTACTATTGACAAGGTTTTAGACATTCAAATAGGAAATGACTTGAAAATCATCTGTTTTTTGTCCAAAATATAGATTTAGTTTTGATTTATTTGCAATGATTTCTAACAAACTGTAAAATCATATTTAGTTTTAAAAAATTAAAAATAGTTGTAATTATTATTGTGCACCAAAAGTCTTTTCGTATGGAACAAATTTTTATAAATTTCCAATTCATCACCATAAGTAATTAAAATTCTGGCAAAAACTATTCACAAAAAGAGTGTCCGATTTGTTACATTTTTTCATTAAAAAATGAAACAGAACTGAATTGAATATTCTTCCATAAAATATTCTGAACAAAACAATATAAGTTTTCATGAAATGCTTAAATAAAGATGAAATTATAATTTATAAAATTCTTGTAAAAAACATTCTAAAGTTACGTGAAGTTGAATAAAAAACTTCTCTGACAATATTATATACTAGAGTTGCTCTTAAATTTTAGAGATATGCGTGTACGGGAGATGGTAAAGAAAATTAAGATTTAAATTTGAAAATAATAACAACTTTACCCTTGCAGATGTTTTTAATGGTCATATAAATGTATCTGGAATGTTTACCTGTCGTCAGAAATAGGAATTCGAAGGCGTCCCACCAAACTAATATAATTGCAATTTTAAAATAACTTATACTTTTTTCATTAAAAATATAAAAAAAAAACACTAGTCACTTTAAAATTCATAACCTAATGTAAGCATGGACACTTTCTCAAAAATATTTTAAATTTCCTAATACACAATAAAATTTCGTGATGTCAAAAGTTATTTTTCTTTAACTCTAAATGTTTTAAATTTTTTATAAGTTCAGCAGAATGCAGAATACTGTTAGTTTTTTCTTACAGTAGAAAACTGAAAGTATTCTGCATTCCGAATTTTAAGTCTCTTAAATTCTTCACTTAATTGATTTCTTTTTCAAATTCGAAACCGAAATTCAAGTAAATATTAATTTTGACGGTTCTTTGAATAATATTTCGTCGTTAAAATATAACAAACATATGATTAAATTATATAATTTTCACATAAAAATAAATTAACCAAGAGTAAAAGAACTAATTTTAATATATAATTTTGGTAAATTATTCTACTTACATTTGAAGTTTGTACAAAACAACTTCCTAAATTGTTGCAACATTTTGAACTTAATTCGATAATTGTTAAATTTTATAAGAATTCTAAAAGCATAAAGAATAATACGAAATAATCGCTAAATTATTTTCCTATTAATGATCCACAGAAGAAACTTATTAAGCATTATTAATATTATTCTATTTCTCTTTTAATCAAAGATCTTTTCAGAAGTTACGTTTGCAAAAAATATCGTCTGCGAATTCAATAAATCTTAAAAATCGTCTGAATCCTATAAAATCAATATTATCTGCTCGGGTTCAGTTATAAATCAATAATTAAATCATAAATTATTTTTAAGATTTAATATTCTTACAGTATTTATTCATTCCATTGTACCTCTGATCTGAAGTGAATAAAAATTTATCATTGTTTTAGACATTTAAATATATTAATAAAAGTTATTATTTCGAATATTTAATCTGATATTTAAATTGCCAATAGAGGGCGCTTTAAATTTTATAGAAATAAACTACATTAATGATTTTGTAATGAAATCTTTATGGTATAAATAATACGCATATATTGTTAAATTGTATGTAAGATTTTATGAATAGTTACAACTTTTAATGGTAATATTCTAATTCTTCTTTGTAATCTGAGATAAGAAAACAAAATTATTTTTGATGGGGAGTTTTATAAGAGTTCTTTTTCACTCGATTTTCTGCTGTTTGTTCGTAGACAATAAAAATGACCGAAGAGCTCAGAGTGGAGAAGGAGACATAACCTAACAAAGATGCAGAATCCGATGGATATAGCCAAGAAATGGACACCAACTATTTTGATTGGACTATAAAATGTACTATACTGGATGGTAAACTTATGTAAAGTTCAAAAAAAATAGTGATGTTAGCACTTTAATATTTTCTTTTCACATTAAAGTGCTAACTACACTTTTCTGACAAAATTTAAAAAATGTATATTTCAAACAAATAAATAAATCTAAAATTTATTTGATATTTTTAATTAATATCTGAACGAATTGAATGAAATTATAGAGTTGCTTCAATTAGAAATATTTTATCCCTCTGTCTTTTTTATCTTTTCTGTATTTCTCAAATTATTCTCAATGTTTCAATATATAAGTTTATTTCACTTTAAAATTAACAGTTATAAAATAAATATTATATTATAAGGATTTTAAATTGATTTGGAAAATTATCTGTATAAAGTAAAGCAGTGAAAGAAAAAAATCACTAAAGTGTAAAAATGTTTATTTAGATTATTTTGTTAATAAAGTTTGCTTATAGTAAGATAAAATGTGATACTTGTAGGTTTCGTCAGCAAAAATACTTCATATTGCTCGTTAAGATTGAGCGTACTATAATTAATTGGATATTTAAAAACAATAATTTTTTAACAAAATATCATTAATATAAGTATATTTATGCAAGAGACAATAATATAAATTATATAATAATTAATAATTACGTAAATTAAATTTAGCTTTAAATAGTTTGTGTCGTAATAATTTAAACTTTAAAATAATTTATTTAATTTCATGTTTAAGAAAAATCTCCAAAAAATGCATAATATACTTAAAAAATATTTATTTTGTTTCAACAGAATAATAGTACGAATTCCTTTCATTACCCTTTACAGACAAGCAGTTAAGGTTATAGATTAATTTGAGTAATAAGTTATGAATCAAAATTTCATTTTCGTTATTAGTAACTTGTATAAGTTTATTTATAAATATTGAATATCGAAACTTTTTCTGGAAAATGTTTCGAAACCATTGAATGGAATATTTTAAGCTATTTCTATAACATTTTAACTATAACTCTATTTTGAAAAATGTAAATGGACTTGTGTAATTGCATTGAATTTCAGTTAATGATAAAAAAAAATATTTAATTAAATTTTTCAAGATTTTTAATATTTGTAGAAGAACTAAATATATTGGAATTTCAAAAATAATTACAGCCCTTAGACGAAACACTTTAGAATTATTAATATTAATTGATGTTAGAACTTTAATTATTACAGAGAAAAATTATACGTGAATATTAATATCTTATTTATTTCTATGCCCCCGGGACCATCCACACAGAATAAATTTCAATATTTAACTAAGCTGATAAATATTTTAAAAATAATATAATTTAATAATTACATTAAGCAAAAATTAATTTTTTTTCAAATACTAGTATACTGAATTAATTAAGATGTATTATAGTTAAAGAACAGATAATTAGAACAGCAATAGTAAAAAGTATTACGAAATTTCTGTTTACCTGTGAAATGTTATTCTATGCAATTTCTTGAACCTTCTCATAATACATCCATATGATCTACGCAAGGTCCCATTTCTTCTTATAAACTTTAATGATAGAAATGAAACTGCTCAAGCCAATGAAATGAAGGAATAAAATTAACAGTAACGTTGCAGAATTCAAAATAAATACTTTCATTGTCCAATCATAATGGTGATTTAGTAGCATTTGGAACTTCATATTTAATGGAAAAATGCCTGCTCCTTTATCTTTACCTCTATAAAATTTGATCCTTTAATCCATAATCCTGAATAATACAAATGTGTGCAAAACTTGAGCAACAAAATAAATTTTAAATAAATAGCTGTTAAACTGTTAAGCAGGAAATTGGTTTTTGTGATCAGTTCAATGAACATGAAATTCAGTACAAAAGTCATGCATATGAAAATGTTAGGAACAAAATCTCACAGCCAACGAAAAATTATGTGAAATGTGTGTCGTCGGAATGTGCAGATCAAGACTACAGTAACAGGAAGAGTGAAAACGCAATTAAAAACATTTTTATGAAAGTAGAAAATATTTCAAATATGGCTAGAAGGAATTACCAGACAACTTCACACGTGAAAGAATAATAGAGTTCCTGGAGGGTCTCAATCTGACCAATGTAGTTGAAAAATTCAAAATAAACAAAAATATCGTTTCGCGAGCTTGGAAAACCTTCCAAAACATAGATATAGTGTCATTGTATAGAATAGGGTAAAATGCTCAAAAACTGGACTTCTCATCAATGGAGTCATGAGCTGTTTACCCATGAGAATCGTTTTAGTGTCAAAGGGTGTTGGTTCTCAACGGCATTTGATTTGGAGAGGTCTTTACACGCTGTGACATCCTGTGACATCTCAGAATGAGACTGCTATGGTGATCCTGGAATTATCGTCTTGGGAGGCATTACGCTGAACGAGAGGACTGAGTTCCACATTTTTGACGGAAGTTCTGTAACCGGATATCACTATTGAAAAGAAGTGATTCTTCCTCGTATGTATCTGTATCGAGGTGCCATTTGAGCAGACTTTGTTTTAATGGATGCACAACAACACCGGTCGCTTGCCTTTCATCAGCAATTGGAAATTGATGATATCACTCGAAGGGATTGACCAACGGACTCCTCTGATTTCATGGCCATAGAAAATGTATTTTGCTGCACCAGCATATTTCCCTGTATCTAGCTCTGAATTGGGTTCTACCAATTAGTGAAAGCATCCGGGGGGTGTTTTCGTGATTTCAAAACAGGATTAAGCAGAAGACCCCCTAAAACTTCATCTGCTACCCCCAGAAATATCATTTTACTTTAAGAATACATCGATCATGGTAGATCTTCGGTTACGCCAAATACAAACTCACTAATTTCTGAAAATGAGAATGACGACCAAACAAACCAGGTTCTTCATGGAACTGCCTCTGTGGAGGGCATTTATATGTGCTTCTATGTGTGAAATTGTTTGTGGAGACACTTTGCATAACGATTATATCATCCGGGATGTACTTAATAACTAAAACAGGTGCTAAGAAATAGGTATTCTTACCTTAAGAACTGTAGGATAGTCTGGTGGAGGATAATGATAGAGACGATGCGAGGCAATCATTACAGTAAAGGAAGAGTATATCCATACTAAGCAACATCTACCCTTTGTTCTTCTTCTTGGGCCGACAATCACGTGTTACGATACAATGAGTTCAATAAATTATTTTTCGTTTGATTTCATACTGTATACATTGTATTCTTTTTCGCACAACAATGCTTTCATCATCGCTTTAGTAGAAAATGCTGTCTTTTAGATGATTTCTAGTATAGTCACGGCAAGAATAAAATGTGTTACTTAAGTTTTGCACACCAATGTATGCATGCCATAAAGAAAACACATTCATGATAATATTTTTATCTGACAAATGATACAAAATGAACCCTTAAATTGGATCTGCCGCTTTACATAATTCATGAAGAATTGTATGTGGATAAAATAATTTGTTCTGGGATTTACTACGACTCAACTGAATAAAAGAGAGAGATTAGCGACGTGTTATATAGAATCATTGAAGCAAATCTTAGATTGCTTAATAATATAACTACCATTTTGCATTACATTAAAGATGGTATAGGTATTATACTATTCTAAAATCTTAATTAGTGATGAAAAGAATACACATATATTTTTGGAGTTTAACACGTCAAGAAAGCATATCTTTGTAAATAGCTTTGTCTTTAACTCGTCAAATAGCATATCAAAGAAAAAAAATCTAAGTTCTTAACAGCAATAATTTTTTCCCGATTTAATTCTTATATTAATTCACGCAAAAATTTTCAACCTATAATTGGATTTTTGTACTTATTTGATGAGAAAAATATAAATAATGACTAGAATTTTACAGAAAGTATATGTAAAGAGCTTTTAGTAATGAAATATCGCATAAATTTTATAATTATACAAATATTTCTCTATCATATTCAATGCTTTACTTTGAAAAAGGTAAACAATAGAAAAATTATATTTTTAATAAAATTAAATTTTAAAAATAATAATATATATATGAAAGAAATTAATGTATAATATAAATAATTTCGGCAACTATGAAAATTATTTACTCTAAAAATGAATCCTATAAAATTTCATGTTTGCGCATAGTTAAATGGTGATGATATTAAGTGCTCAATTTCGGCGATAAGTAGCCAAAAGTAGAAAGCCAGACTTTTAGGGTTCATGATTAAGTTCCTGGACAGTGGACCAAATTGGGTGGACTTACACGAGCCGCTGGTTACATTAATCCCCCCAAAAGGATTCCAATAATAGGATGGGAAGTGTTCTCTTTGGTAGGGGACGACAGATTATGACACAACTTCCGCCAATCTTTCTTTTTTTCCCTGTCCTCTCCCTCCCAGTATCGACTTTCTTTTTTTCAAAATTCTTCCTTTCTCTGATTCGGCCACAATCCCGACTTACGCTCAGATGCCCCTGCGAAATTGTGGGAGAGTTAAGTACATTCAGAACTCTAGTCACCCCACGTGCCATTTCGTTATTTCTTTCGTTGCAATTTGCTGAAAGAAATTTTTATGTTCCTTTATAGACAGCGTCTTTCCGATGCATTGTCACGATACTTTTCTACTCACTAATATACAAAGTGCCACATCGGAAGTTGGTAAATATTTACAATGCTTTTAATAACTGCCTGATAACATAACTTATTTCATAAGATTTTCTTATGTTACAGTTAATGTGATTTTTGAATATTGATTATAACAAGTACACTGAAGGAAATGAAGTGAAAGTATCTAAAAGTATAAGGATACAACTATATTTCAAGTGGGAATTCAGTTGTATCGTTATACACTCTATCACAAAGAAAAATATATGCACCCAGAAAGAAATACATTATTGTCATGCAACTTAACATGTATGTAGTGTATGAGGAAGTAATCAAGTAATTACGAATTCAGAACCAGAGATAGTTTTAGTGAGAAATAATGAAAGAAAAAAAGAATACAAATCAGTAAGTGGTAGACAGACCACTGGCAACTATACAATCCGAAATACGAAATGACATCGAGTCCATTAGATCACTTATGATCCCCTGTGGAAGATAATGATACAAGCTTTGCAACTAGGCAATTAATACATCAGTGTTTCGAGATGTATGGTGACCGACCAAGTCATTGCAGTACATTATATTCTTATAGATTTTGTTGGGAGAATCGCGCAGTATGTAGACGAGCGTTGTCGTACTGATAAATGGAACAAGGCAATTGGATAGCGTAGGCAGGACAACCAATGTTGAAATATCGTCCACGTACCTGCGAATGCCTCTTGAAGGAAGGATGATCAGAGGTGATCGCGTATCCCAAGAAATCCCTCCCCACACTGTCACACCTTCCTGAATTGCTATATGTCGTTCTACAACAAATGACGGATTGGACCACTGGCCTGTCTGCCTATGTACGCGTGTGCGCTGGTCATCAGCACGCAGACTGAATCTAGATTCATCGCTGAAGATTAGTCGATCACACTCCAGTTTGCCCGAATTCGTTAAAAATCCAGTCGACACTGCCTGTGATCAGAGATCAGTGATAAGCGTCTTGATGGATGATGGCTTCGTCAGTCGTCTCCAAATTATTTCCCTTGATACCACAGGTGCCTGGAAGGTGGTACGTGACGTCGAATCAACAGCATTGTTGTTGGTGCGGAGCTGGCAGTCTTTTGATTGCACGATCCTCGCGCTCATTTGTGTTCCTGGGACATCCTGACCCTCTTCAGCGGTAGATTCCTCCTTCCGTGAACCACTGTCACCAACAGCGAACAACAATCATATTGCAATACCGAGGAATATGCCTGTTCGACCAACCTGTTTCTGTGAGGTCTATTATACACCCCCTCTCAAATTCTGAGAACTGTTCGCATTGTGGCCGTTTTCGTCTCAAAAGCATCTCTAGTCCAAATACCATTCCTTTAAATCGACAGATTTGTATGCATAGTCCAACGGCACGAGCAATCCATCTTTTAAAATCTCACGCAAACTCACTCATCTCATATACGTGTAGCACGCTAACCCCTTTCTCATTGATCTCGAAATTTAAATCATTTGCATCCTGTTATAAATTTTATCTCTTACCAGATTACGATTCCTGTCTTGTTTCGTGACTGTGACTCCATTTCTCATAGGTGCATATATTTTCTGTGACAGTACTGTGTGTGTTTTTAGAATAGGTATTCTTTTAATTTTTCTTCATGTACGCCCCACCTCCAATGGATCTTACAATTTTATTCCTAAAACCCATTCCGTTTCTATATGGAATGGAGTTTCTATATAAGTTTCAGTAGCAAAGCAATTGAAACTTGTGAATTTCCAGTTTGTAAACATTTTTTCATGAAACTATATATATATAGTAAAATTGTTTTTATGCCGCGATAAAATTAATTAAAACAATATAGCATTGTGTTTCGAGACTTTTTTTTCTGGCTTCAAAAACGGAAGCGTTAGGACTTATTTCTTTTTATAAATTTACGATCTAAGGACTCGGAGTACAGAAGAAATATTTATAGCATCAGATCTACTTTCTACATTTCCTAATTTTTCCTTAATAATGAGAACTTAATAATTTCTCTTTCAATTTTTTGTAATTGTTTTTGTTTATTGTAGCATGCATATTTACGCTTTTTCCAATATATCGCTGATTGGAAATATATTGAAACGCAATGAAAGGAATGAGAGGTGAGAAAAGAGAGTTAGCACCAGGAGCAGACAGAAGAAGCTGAACTTATCAATTTTCCCGTGGAAAACATAGACCAGGCGTTCAGAAAAGTTTGTGATTTAAAAAAATAACGAAATTTGTTATTTTTCTATCAATATTTACTAAGCTTACTTACTAAGCTTATATTTACTAAGGGATTAAAAACTCGTATTAAAATCACGCAATTAAAAACCAGTCGAATGAAACGTGAAATGCTTAAAAATCCCTTTCATTAACAAAACTATTAAATATTGAAGTCAGGAATCCTTTCATGGGTTATTCCTGATCGGCGGCGTATTGAGAAAATCGAAAACATGTTCGCTTCTACAAATATAATACGTTTTAAAGTACGAGAAAAATAATACGCTTTAAAAATATAAAATATTGTTATTTATTTTTAGAAAATACAATCTAATTAAAGGTTATGGAAAGAAGAACTGAAGATCCAATGCCATAAATACTTTTTCTACTCCTGTGGTTAAGAAGAGATAACAATTTTAAATAAGGAAAGATCAATTAAAACAAGCATATTTCCTGAAGGAAGTGCATCTTGGTATAATTATCTTTATATTAAGTTCAAATTAGCGATAATTGCGATTTACATTGAAAACAAACGCTGCAATCTGTGTTTTTAAGTTAGCAAGAGGCAAACATCCTGATATAAATTTTATTTCCATTCTATTCAACCCCGACACAAACAAAATAAGAAACCCTCGGCAGACAAACAAAATAAGGGTTTTATTTATAGTTTTCTTAATTATTTTCATAAACCTCAAGGTTGCTATCGCTATACCCTTAAGAAGTCGTGGTCCATTGGGAAGGAATGAAAGCTATATCTGGATTTTAGTCTGTGCCTAAATTAAAACATATTTCATTCCAAAATTTTTAATACGGAGTTAGCAATTAATATAAACCCTGAATCAAACTCACTGTATCGTTGCTTAATAATGCGATGCTCATTCTTCAGGAACTCTGCTCGCTTCAAGAATCGAGTAATTTTTTTTCCCTCCTTTTGATTTTCTTACTTCACCATCTGTAGAAAATGTATCGAAAAAAGGAATCTTAACTTGAATATTTAATAATTTTTTTATTGATGGATATATTTTCATGTGCTCCATACAGTGAATACATTTCGTGGGTACTATTCCGCAAAGCCAAATAATGAGTAGTAAATATCGTTACATTCTCAAATGGAAGTTTTCCCCTTAAAAAAGCTTGTTGCACATTTTTAACTAAAAAACCAGTACCAAACGAGTTCAAAATATTCATTCTATTACGTATTCCAGTTAAAAATAGGAAAATTGTATGAAAAATATTTTTGCAACTATTTCCATTGAACCACAACAATGTTTATCTATTTTGTCACATCTATACTTTAACTTTCTAAGGTAATCATTTCTCATGACACAATAAGTTCCCATAGATAGCAAATTTTAATTTCTTACAAACAAATTACTTAATCATATCAGTTGTTCACTTTTGTAATTCAATAATTTTTTAGGCAGTTTTTCTTATGCAATTTTAATAATCTCTTAATGGAGGTTCTTTAATTATGTTAAACCTATAGTCGTGAAATTTCTAAATTGATGTCTGCTCGAAACCTTTCATGATTATGACGTACGAAAGGTTGAAGCTTAACTTCCCATCCAACAGAAACAAAACTTAACTATTTTTTTATTGGATGACTAAGGTACGTACGATTTTTATTTTAATTCTGGCCATATTGTTGATTTCTGGATACTGTAGAATATTGCTAATTTTTTGTGCATATCATTTTGTATTCATTTCTCTTAATACATAGCGATATTATTTCTGGGTTTATTTTGGATATTCCAAGCCTTTTAACTTAAATCCAAGAAGTATTATATTTAATGAGTAATCAATGAAGTTGAAGTCTCACTATAACATATTGATAAGGAGAATATATCATTCATAAACAATGAACAACATCACAAATTTCTATCATATTTTATACCAACTCTCCTATTTTGCAAAGTAATTCCAACATAACTACGTTATGTTGGTAGTTATTCATTTAATTTCATTGATATAAAAAAAAGTCAGTTCAAACAAATTAATTGAAAACATTAAATAGAAAATAAGAGTCATTTTTATTTTTTAATTCACTTTATTTTATAAAATATTTTGAAATACAATATAAACATTTAAAATATATAGGAACTTTTCTGTACTTTGCTAAAGGTGCTGCCATCTGTTGAATTAAATTGAAGATATAAGTTTTTTTCTTAAATCTCATAATTTCATTCAGAAAATGACTTGAGTTCCTCATTTTATTTAATAAAATACAATTAAATCTTTTAGAAATTATTTAAGTGAGCTTTAAATAATAACATAATTTCTGATATTCTTTTTATAATAACATAATTTTAACATATTCTGAAATCAATGAAATTATAAATGTACTTTCTAAAAATAATTCTTTAAAAAAATAAATCAGAAACTATTAAAACTTATAAAATTCGAATGTTTATTTCATTTATTTTTTTGTAATTATCATATGGCTTCGATTTCTAATTCGCTGCTAATTTTTCAAAAACCAGTCTTTTATATATAGAATTCAAATGCAATAAATAAAAATTTATAACATAAATTTAAGTATTTATAATAATTTTTAAAGCTTCCATTAAAGTCAAAATCAGCAGCTTTGTGTTATTATGATCTATAAATAAAGAATATATTAAATTATCACATTTTGAGACATTCTTCAAAAATCCAGTGATCCGATATTGTATATACTTAGAATACAATTCAAGACTAGCAAGAGGTTAGCTTTTGGACCTTATTAAAATTTTACTGATATGGAATGATTATCCTTTTAATAGATTACGCAGAAGAACAAATTATTTCACCCATATTTCATTAGTAAGATAATTATTTCTCAAACTTCCAATGGAAGTACATCATCGTGAAAAATCAAATTCAGTTCTACAATTTTCTTAGACTGGTACTATAAAAATTAAGAACTTTTTCTGACAGCTGAGTCAATTAATATTACTTTAAAACTTTTTTAATCAACAAAACTATTAATAATTAAGTTAATCAACAAAACGATATTTTTCTTATCCATATAAATTTATGTTGCAAATATATTTGTTTACTAATTAGTCAATATGCCATCCGAGTTATTTTGCAATCTTTGAAATTCAGAACGGAATGATTAGCTTACTAAAAACCGAGAAGAAAACATCTAATAGGTGGCTATCATATTATATAATAGAAATAACTGTTTGGAGAAGAAGGAAAAACTATAAATGAAAGCTGAAAATTATGCAAGTACTTTAATTTTCTTACTATAGTTTGTGAGCCATACACAATTTAAGATATTAAAACATGCAAATCCACCAAACAGTGATTTCATTAATTAATGGTAGCTTTGATATCGATCCATAGATATGAAGAGAAAAACTGCTGAATTAATAAATGAAAAGTCCAACTCCTTTAAGAAAAAGGCAAGCAAACAAAAATATTGATAATTTACCTTTCAAACATGATTAACAGACTAGATGAAGAAGCATTTCCTCTGAATTACCAGAGCAATAATCTTATATGAAAAATAACCAATATGTTATTCAATAATCAATACAGTCACTATTTTTAAGCTGATGGTATACAACATTATATTCGCTTAAGTTCACAAAATTTTGATTAAGACTAAAACTATAACATTTTCCCCTCATTTAAGGAAACGAATGAGTTTGCAGATAAACTAGTTGTTTCAGAGCAAATAAAATTGTATCTGGTCTCATTTGAATTCCATTCCATAAATTTTCAATGACAAAAAGTTTCTAATTTTTGTTCGTTTTCTGTTTCGTTAAAATAGCTCAATTGAACATGTAGACTCAAAATTATAGATACAGAGTTTTAGATTACCTTTTTACTCTAATAAAACTCTGCAAGTTACATTTTTATACTAAAGGATTATACAAAATCTTTTGTTTTGTATTACTTATAAATGGCAACAAATATTTTACATCATTAATCTAAATAAAACCAAATTAAGAAATAAACAGAAAGATAAACACATACAATATGTTATAAGATACTAATAAATTTAATTTAATGACAAAATAATCTCAACTTTCAGATTTTGTTTACTCGTACCATAGCATAAATAACTGTTTTTCAATATAGTTATTTATTTGGAAGATTTCTTATTTTTGGAAGTTACAAATTTTTTGACTGTGTGAGAACAATACTTTGCACTGTTCAGCTATTTACAATCTCTAAAATTCTACTTTCTAACAATACTTACTTCTCAAGTATTTTGAAACTCAATTTTATATGCACATAAAAATGGAAAAATAAAATAATTAACTAAATTGTCAAAATTACTTGAGTTTCTTAAGTGATTCATTAGTTTCATTCAATTCTGATGTGATGTGCAGATATTAAATGAATTTGATTTTGTTAAAAAAAAATAAAAATAGTATTTGTATTGGCTTATTTCTACATTTATGTTTAAAAGAAGTTTTTATGAAACTTATTTTCAAATAGATAAGTAAACATTTTATATGGAATGGATAAACTGATTTATAAAGGGAAGATTTGCATGCATTGAATGCAAATGTTATTCACAAAAGCAAACTATCTCCAAGAGAATTCTTGTTACTTAATACACAAATCGTTTACTCCAATATCTCAATAATGTATCTCATTAGCTTTAAAAATGTCTTCTTAGACATTTATTATTTGAAATAAATCCTTATTGGAGCAAATGAGTTTGATTTTATAATTAAAATAGCTTTTTTGTGACTAAATAAATGAAAATGTGCGACGCTTAAATAAAATACTTCCCTTTATAGAATAAGTTTTTATAAAGGTAAATTTTTTAATTCAGACATCACCAAAAATAATTTCTTATATTGTTTAATGAATACAACTAATTCATTCATAAATTGCATCAATTCCACCAAATTTTTCAATTTTATAGTTAAAGCATTGATTAAGCATTAACAATTATTAACATTGCAACACATCATGATGCAATAATCTTAAGAAAATTAAATACTGCATTCATGTTATCTCTCACGATAATACAATTTTCAAAAGCACCATATCACACAATACATAATCGTAATTTGTAAACATAACTGTAATTTTAGTAAATTTTTCCCCTATGGTAGATTATCTGGCATAGCTAAGAAATTCAATTTCATAGATAATCAGGAGTTTACTTACTCAACACTATGATAATCTTTGTGATTGACTTTCCACAAAAGAAATTGCATTTTCTACAAATACAACTCAAGCTGAAGCAATTGCTATTTAAACTGAGCACTATATATTGTACATATCGATATTGTACAAATATCGATATGTTTCCCTTTATCGATATTTGTACAATATAATCGCATAGAAAATTATTTCAATGAGAGTACCCTGCACAAATTCAATTCCATGGAACGAAAGAAAAAAGGCTGGATAATCTCCCAAGCATTTTTTACAACTTTAAAAATATAACAAACACCAAATAATTCATACTTCCAATTTTTTATATTTCTTTAAATGCTTTAATTTGACATTTAAAGTACTTTAGTATACTCATAACTGATGATATTTTTAGTGTTGAAATTTTTTAGATTTGGTTTAGCTTATTGCTCAATAATTCTTCGCACATGAAGGCTAATCAGTAAAAATTTTTAGTAAGACCAGTAAAATTTTTCCAAGCTCTCATATCAATGCACAAAATAAACCTTTAAAGTAACATTTTGTTTGTGAAAAAAAGAAATTAATAATCAAAATGTTACTGGTTTGTCAATATTTGTTAGCAATAAATACAAAATAAACTTATGCAAATATAATTCAGTTCTTCACGTCTCATAAAAAATAATGATGTTCACTTCAAGGTTTGGTTTGGTTTATCACTCAATGTTCATTTTTTGCAAATGAAGGCTAATTAGATTGGGACTTACAGTTTAAAAGAGATTCAGAACTACTACAAACACCCAGGCCTAATGTGGGATCTGAACCCACAAGCTGTTGAACCAAATGCTAGAGAGGTAATCATTCAACAGCCAACTCTGCTTGATATTCACTCCAGCCAATAAATCACGGCATAAAACAAGAAAAAACATGCATATGCTTTAAAAACAATTTTTAAAAAAAAAAATCTAAATCAAAAGTATACTGCACAAAAATAAAATAAGAGAAAATAAACAATGCAAAAATATTTCTTGTATTAATTTAAGGAATACAAAGCCCATTTTCTCAATGTTATATGATTTTATACCACATTTAGATAAACAAAAAAACTATTTGCTTTTTTCAATCTAATTTTTAAATGATTAGCAGTAGCTGCTGCAGTAACTATAAAAAAATTTTTCTCAATTCCTTATTCCTAGCAGCACAATTTTCAACTCTTTTAATTGAAAAAATATTTTTTAAATTTCATTACAGCTGCAATGTTATCTCTAAATTTAAGTCCACAATAAATGACATCACACTTTATAATTAATTATTAATAAAGTTTAAATATTCGTCCTGTTTCTGCATTATTCAGCATTTGACTCCTGAGTAAAATTGGACAGAATACTTGAAAGCTATCAATTCTATTTTTCCATAATTAATATACATATGAGATTATAATTTCATAATGCTTACAGAATATAATTTGCTTTGCTTTGTGAAATGATAATTTTTAGAATTTATTTAATTTTAAAATCTCTAAGACTTATCATTACTATACAAATTTAACTTTTGTTTTAAAAAAAATATTACAAAAAACAAATTACAATCATGCATAAATTTTAATTCATTTTATGGTCATTCAATTTAATAGATTGTATTTAACTTTTTATCACAATATTCCCAAAAAATGTAAAACTTCAGGAGTTGAAACAACACGAGTGCAGATCGAAAGCATTTCCAGAATTTATGTGGCTATTTCCCTACACTAGAAGGATACATTTATTAAAAATTATGATTTATTCTAGTTGATCATTTTATATTCATGGTAAACCTTAATGGATAACTTAATAATCATTATAGAAGGAATAAAGTTAAATTAAAAGCAGACTGAAATATATTTTAAGTTAAGAAATCTGTTGACTATATGGTACCCCTTTTTTTATCAGCTTTTATGATATTGAAAAAAGTTAAATCAATATATAATAAAGAGTTAAATCAATCAAAAAAAAAAAAAAAAAAAAAAAAAAAAAAACATCCAATAGCAATTTTATTTTTAAAGGAAATATTGCATTCTGGTGGTTTTAAAGGAATTTAAGGAGCAAAATGAAAAATTGAGAATTTAAAGAAATTTAGGTCTGCACTCCTTGTATATAATAGTATTAAAAATTACCAAAGATATCCATGTACATATTTGGTAATTTTTAAAAACTTTTCCACTTGGCATAGTGCATGATCAGAATGTGAGTTAAAAATTTGTCCCCCCTGTAATTCTCCGAGTAAAATTCTTAACCTTTAAGGCAACAATTATTTTATAAAAAATTGGTTGTCATTCAGGGGCCATTTTTTACAAGAGAGTTTAATTACTATGGTTTAAAGCAGAATCTGAGCTACCATGAACTGCAGATGGAAACAGAATACACATTTAAGAAACAGAAAGCCAGAAGACCAACCATTCAGCAACTTTCACAGAAAAAAAATCTTATTGTAAGATTGCTCTGCCAGTTTAATGACATTTCAAAATATTTGTTTTCTCATTATAAGACTATTTTACACATATAACTTTATGTGTGAAATAAGACCTCTTTATTACATTAATAATTATTTTTGATCAATAACCACTGCAATCAAGATTAGAAGTGCATATGTAAAACATTGATCATTAGCTACCAAACCAAGATCCATTTATTGGGAAAACAAGAATTCAGTGATGGTAATATATTTCAATACATTCCTAAAATACAGGATTTGGAAAAAATTTTCGTCAAAATGTCGGAAAATATACAAAAAGCATTTGTCAAATGTATATTACCAAATATGTTTTTGGGACAGATTTGTAATGAAATCAAAATTTGAAGAAAAATATGTACCCAGAAATTTTTCCTGGTAAATCACATAACATAGATGATTTCTAATATTGTATTATACAGTCAATAACATAAAATAATTGACAACTGCAATATAAAATGGAAAAATTAACAATAAATATTTATTAACAAATATAAAATTTTTTCAACTATTTTTAACAAAACTATGTAAATAATTTGTTGTGAACATATTCAAACTTTACCACTTTCATTTTGCATGATTTCAAAAATTTAATAGTTAAAACATCACATTAGATATATCAGATTATAACAAAAAAATTTACAGAAAATATTTGTTAAAAATAAAGAAAAATTCAAATGTTCTGTTTCTGTGAATGAAACCATTACCATAATTATCTCAAAATAATAAATACATGTGGCTCTCCCTTAAAACCAAATAAAGTTGTGCATATTTTAATTATAAAACCCTAGACATTAATGTAATATCAATTTTATTTGAAAAAACTTTCAATAAATTCAAATAACAATTTATATTTTTCTTTCTAATTAAAATCCACAATTTAACAATATCCACAGTTTAATTTTAATTTAGGTTCCTAATTATAAACATTAATGAAATAAGGTACCTTGCAAATAAAAACATTGTTTGCATTCTTTAACAATTTTAAAGTTTAAAAAATACACTTTTCTAAGACACTCTTTCAGCATTAATGACAAGTTTAATTAATTCTTCTAAGTCAGTAATATCATCAGTTTTCAATCCTAAATTTAAAATAGATTCTTTCAAATTTTTCACATCAATCACCAACTGACGTCGTATTTTATCATCGTCAGTAACGCCACTACCAGATCCCTGACCAGAGGGCTTATCTCTTGCTCGTTTCAAAATTTTAAAACTATCCTCCATCTTTTTGATAGATGTTAAGACTTCTTTAATAATCGTCATACATTCACCGATGATACCACGAGTAACTTCCAGCTTGCAAAGATCTATCCACTTTGGAGATAATATTGCTTTGGTGTCATTCAAAAATTCTTGCAAGGGAGTAAATACTAATGATACATAAGTTGAAGGTTTCAGTGGCATTTCACGATTTGTCCTTCGATAAAGACGAGGAATATCATTAATTAATTTCAAGTGAGAAACACAGTTTTTAGTTACCAAGTTAACTAAGCACTCAGCTGCTTTTGGCAAGATTTTATTCAAATCCACTAAGCTTTCTTGAAATGATTCTTCAATAATAGCATGTAGAGAACAATTATCAATCTTTTGTAGAATAGTTTCACTGAAATATTTCTTTAAATCTACAGTTATTAACTCTACATCTTTGATTAGCATGGATACCTCAAGAGACATTTCACCACCATTACTAAGAACAGTAAAGCACTGGTTTTTGAAACGAGATAAAAGTCGCAGGGTTAAAGCAAAAAACTGACTCTTTAAGGGAAAAAGGTAAACATTGTCATCCCAACATAGAGTAACATTAATCCACAAAGATGATGAAATTTTCAACATATAGGGAAGTTTTTCATCAATGGTCTTATCGAAAGGATCAGTTAAAGAGTTTTCAAATGCTCCAGCAATTTCTTGGAAGCGAACTTGGAAGTAGAGATCTAAATTCCACTTTTTTAAAAATTCCCGATAGGTGCGATGATTCCTTAAATTCTTTACGATTCCCTTTTCAGTACAATATTCTTCAAATTTATCTAAAAAGTTCATGGTAGCAGTATAATTTTGATGAAAAAGTCTAGGATCTCCAGGGGAATACAGAGTAACAGGATCAAGATACTCAAAACAAAGCATGATTTCAGGCCAAACAGCATTTACTAGAAAATTGAATCCAGGAATAACCTCAGAATGAGCTTTTGCACTGCATGTTATACTCAGAAGGTCGTCACAGTTATTTGGTATAAATTCCAAAATGCTGTCATATAATTTTGATAAGCCTTTCTTAGAAAGATTATTTGGAGTTATTAACCTCCTCATAAATGGCATGACAATAGATTTGGAAAAGCAATTTTCAACCACATTTTCTTTTCCCATAATTGCATAAATTCGAAGAATTTTAAAAATTTTCTCTTTGTCGTGAGAAGGAAGCATCTGGAGAAATATATCTTCAAGTTTTATTTCGATACTAGAGGACATCGCTAGTACTTCTGCCTTTTTATGATCCAGATCACTTAATCCAATCAACTGATTCATGTGAAACTGAACCAGATTAAACATTAATGCTGCTTTCTCAAGAATCTCAATTTGTTTAGAAACGTCATCAGTTTGAAAAGCAGAATTTTGCAAGGTTCCTAACTTTTCAAGTCCTTCTAAAACGACTGAAATGTGATGAACTACCAGTTTTGTTTTACGCGCGGAATCTCGCTCTTCAAACATTTTTTCAGTGGATTTCAAAGTTTCATCTAAGTTTTGTTTGATTGACTCAATTTCTGTTTTTAAATTTTCAAGAGGTAAGGTAAGACCTTTGATAGATTTGTCTAATCCAACTAAATTACTAGATAAATTGACAAAATCGGCATAGTCTTTATTAATAAGTTCTATCATAGATGTACATAAGACTTTGTGATATAAACCAAGGTCTTCTCGCATAGTTTCCAAAGCGGCATGTTTCCTACAATCGCTAACAAATTTATCCACGCAAAAATCCTTTTTAAAAAAGTCCTCTTTACTGAAACACAATGTCAACAGTGGATCCATGATTA
>JAPDSC010082954.1:32898-44612 GCA_026290005.1 Latrodectus geometricus | reverse complement strand
TAGACCAAGTGAGGGATTAGTTCCACGACCACAATGTGTTAAAAAGTATTTTATTTTTCATTACCATTATTCAACATGCATCAAGAAAAGAGAAAACATGGATGTGTTTGTATAAGTAATGTTTTTAGCTTTCTTTCTGCCTTAACTAAATAAAAATAGCCTCGTAATTATTTGAATTTATGTTTTTTAACATTGCCATCATGTATTGGATTCATTAGCTTTAGCGCCAAGCTTCCTTGTGCACTGACTGTTGAGCTGTTCGGGGATTCGATTCCCACTTCAAGCTTGATTGCTTTTAACGGCTCAAATTTCACTTCACTAGGTATCAGACTCGTTAACCTTCAACTCCAAAAAGTAAATAGTAAGTAGCAAACCAACAATTATCTCTAATTATTATAATAAATAGCGATTGTCAAATTCTTCCAAAATAGTTTTATGACAGGCATTTAGGGGAAGGTTCATTTTTTGGCTTCAATTTTACATTTTATGTTTTTGTTCATAGATGATTTGATAAACAGAAAATCTGGGATATGTTTCCTTCTTTGTAATTTTTAAAGTCATAATTTTAACTGAAAATTACAGATAAAATTCAAATTATTTACAATAGCATCGACACAAATATACAATATAAGAAAGGATTTGTCAAAATTCATCTTTCATATACGCTTTTTTTTATGAATAAATATTTTTTCCTTTAAAACTAAACATTTTAAATTCAAATAAAAGTGTTTTGAAAACATTCGAATGTAATTAACTTAAATTTAATTATTTTTGGTTGGTGTTTTACTCTCTGAAAGAGATATATCCTATAAATATTTGTCAAAATGCTTAAGAATATTAATTTTATAAAGTAAAATACCAAATAATGGATAATATTTTATTCTGTTTTTATATATTTTTTCCTGGATTTCAGAAATTAAAAATTTTTATTCTGATCATCACTGTATACACTTTTTTTATCAAAAAATAAAGATCTCTTAGAATCACACTGACATCAGGGTTACGATGGTTAAAAAACAAAGATATTTCTTAAACAAATATTCACTACTAATTATATATTTGAAGAGTGAAATTAAAATTAATTTGAAAGTAATTGCTGAAATTTATTTCTTGCTGCATCAGGTCAGCGATACTCTATGATGATATCCTAAAATTCTCTTTGTGATTAAATATTTTCAGGAGAAGAAACTACAAAATCAGTTCTCCTAGTCATAAATATTTATTATTAGCATCCTATTCATTTTAAATATAAGTTCGCATTCTCAAATACACACTTAATAAAATTCTATAAAACGATATATATATCTTAAACACGCATATTTAAAGTTTAATAATATTGGGTATATACCATTATTGAGAAAATAAATTGAATTATGCGCACTTGTAAAAATTCTTGAGAGAAAACAATCTACACATAGAAGACGCAACGAAAATTTAATCATTTCTATGTTAGAAATATTATCGATCTCAATTGGAACCGGAAGAATATTTCTGAAATAGGGTAATAAATTCATCTTAATTATGAAGGAACGCGCGAAATAATTCGTTCTTCCTTTACCCTTCCGGTCAATGCTTATAAAATGCTAAAAATATTAACAAACGATTTCATTCAATAAAATACAGTTTGTATAAACCTTTAATTCTATTGAAATAATATTCTTTTTTAAATTAATAAGTAGAAAAATATACTGGGGAAATTTTAATGGTTTATTATTGGTCAAAAGTACATGGCTTTTACATCGTTAAAAGCATTTTTTATTTTATCTTTGTTAAAATATTAGTTTCAGGAGGTTACAAATGCAAAGGAATAACTGTTTGCGGAGAATTCTATCGCTTGGAAAAAACCCTTCTCATCTAAACCTGGCGATATTTTTAGATTATCTTTCCTTGACGTTATTTTTGTTACGAGATGAATTTTCAGTTCGAAAACTCTACTCCAAAGGTAAAGAGATGTCTGTAATATGTTTAGGTTATTCATCTTTTGTGTTATGAACTTTCAGTATGCTTATATTTTTAATTCACTGTGAAGGGGGACCTTATCAGGGGTGTAAATACCCACGCTCTAAAACTAATCGATGCTCCCATAAAGTTTTAACTGAAATGAAGATTATAAAATTATTTAGAAACAAAATATATTAACTTAAATTTTATGCAGCCGTATCATAAAAGTGCTTTTGAATCCATGAATTATTATTTTTTTAAGTAGTTTCGGGTATTTTTTTTTTTTTTTTTTTAACTCGGGTAAAATTATTTTAACATAAAAATGAATGTGATTTATAGAGATTTGGTAGCATGTTTTGCGAAGCATATCACTTGAAATTAAGACTAAACAAAAATGCTATATTATATAATTAAAAACGATGAATTGATTTTTTCTAATAAATTGAAACTCTCGCTGAGTTTCAAATTAGTAGAACAGAGTTTATTCTCAACTGAAATTTACGTGAAATGAATTGTACGACAAAAAAAACTGAATATTTTTGAATATATCTATTTTTTTCTGGAAAAATCATACGTTAAAAATTCACGGCAATTTATTTTCAGTCTTTTTAATTTAAAATCATAATTTCTCCTATTATGACAAATTAAACTTTATTGGAACTTATTATAATAGATGATCTTTGATTATAGGAATATTTTCACATTGTGATTCCGTCGTATTTTCCTAAGATATTAAGTGTATTTTAAGCATAAGCTCTTTCAGTGTGTGTATACTGACTAAATAAACCTGATTAAACAAAAGCTGTTGTGACTCAGTGAAGAAGTTGAACGCTGTTGTTCCCAATTTTCCCTCTCATATCTTAATATTTGTTGCTTTAAAAATTATATAGAAGCAAAGACATTTTTTAAATGATACCATCTGTTGTTAAGGATAATATAAGCGTCTGTGTCTGCATATATCAAATAATATAATATAGATCCAGTTATTAAAAACGAATATATACAATATATATACACTTATATACAATAAAAATTTAAAGAATGGAAACAAAGAACTCAAAACATTCGAAAAATAAAAGGTTCAGTAAATATATTGCTTTATTTAAGATTATTTAATATATAAAATGCGATCGTAAATGAACATGATGGGTTCAGATCCCGCTGGTGAATTTTGCATATGTAACGGTGAAAATAATAATATATAAAATTACCGGTGATTATGCCACCCAGCCTGTCTAGTGGTTAGCGTACCTGACTACAGATGGGTGGGACCTGGGTTCGAATCCTGGCTCGGGCATGGTTTCTCTCTCTCTCTTTCTTGTCTTTATCCTTTCTTTGTGTGTGAATGGTTGCCTACCCTATAAACGGGTACCTATGGCATGTGTGTACTGAGGAAGTCGGACTCCACACCAAATATGCTTCAGTTGGAAAAGTGGAGCAGCGCACCCCATATTGCCAGCCTGGCACGACAACAACAACAACCGGTGATTACACATAACCACACACCACAAAATTTGGAAAATATGATAAATTATTTCATATTTATGAAATTTTCCGGTTAGTTTATAAAATACCCAACTCGCACACACACATGTGATAAAAGTCCCTAATTTCATGAAAATTCAAAATGAAGAATTTTATCAGAAACGACACAAGGAAGACTTTCACAGTTATATACCAGAAATAAATTCACAATTCGTGAAGGAAAATTAATTTTGCTCAACGATGTTCCAGATCTAGTAATATCACTTCGAGAATGCGTTAGAAGGACAGATATCAGCGAAGAGACAATGCGAGTCTGATAAGAGCAAATGTAAAAATCTGGCAAACTTTGTAATTCTAAATGTTATAATTGTCTAATATGCTTAAATAAATAAACTTAAAATATTTAGTAATTCGTTGTAATAGTATTTAACGTTATTTGAAAAAAAAAAATTCCCTCAGGATTATGAGCTTAGTTTGTTTTTTTATATGTAATCTTTTTTTTTTTTTTTTTTTTTATGTGCAACTGTTTTGTATAAGCTTATGTAAATTGCATTTTTTTCATTTCACAACACCTGTCGGGACCTTATTCAAATTTCGTTCAGGCTAAATAAATGTATGTGACCTAAAATAACCATTTATTCTTTTTAATTGCAAAATATAAAATATTATAAATCGTAATTTATCACATTACGAGTTGGAGATTTCATAAACTAACTTATAAATTTAATAAGTATGAAATAATTTGTCATATTTACCAAATTTAGCTGTGTGTGGTTATATATAATTACCGGTAATTTTATATAATCACCGATTTATCATTTTTACTGTAACATAAACATCGAAACTTAACAAGATTTGATGGACATTCGGGAATTAAAATTCGATAAAAATTTGCTATATGGTCGCCTTTGGCGACTTTTTCAAAAAATCGCCAATCTGCACAAGCGAAGTCTGAAAATAAATAGAATATTCCATTTTTCATTCATCAGAATCAATCATCTGTGATTGATCAGAATTGGTTGTGTTGCCAGAAAATGTTATTTATCGCCAACTTTGGAAAATTTCGCCAAAAGCGACCGTACAGTAAATCTGAGCGCAAATATCCAGTGAAATTCCAAGGAATCGGTGTCCCGTTCGCAGAAATAGTTACATTCATGCAGTTCGGTTACTTCGCTTATTAACAGATACATCAGAATAACAGATACATATCAATGAGATATTTTAAAGAAGTCGATTTGTCATTTAAATATAAACGCTGAATCATCGCCTCGACGTCACCCGTTTTGATGGATGACGGTCCAGCAGTTTTCCACCTGGAAAGCACAAGGAGGTCGACACTTAGTTTCCCGTTGTTAGAACTTTTTGTCATACCAGCAGAGTTCCAAATTTTCAGCTTCTCAGGATCGGCTTGACGAACGTCGTTGATTCTGACCCCTTGAATGGCAGACTAGAGAGGCAAGTAGTTATTTGTTTCAACATTGTCCGCAAATCTTGCTGATCTCCCTTCGCCGCCACAATATTAACTAATGGCATGTTACTTGTCGCCATAATGCCATCAGCACTTTCGGCCAGTTTATCATTTAAAATGACCAATATCTGTTGCACAATGGTAGGAAGTCTTTGCAAAAATAAAGATTTGAGAAGATCATCGTTAATTTGCGTACCGGCTTTGCTAAGCAGAAGTCTTGATGGACGTTAGTCACCGAGCTGCATGCCAGAAATCAGATCTCTTAGGTGTGTCCGAATCTGTATATTGAGTACACAATCTTCTTTTAAGGTGCGGTCAAAGGCTCGGCTGCTGGTGGATTGAGGATAATGTCCCCAACGAAGACAACATGATGAAATTTATTGATTTCGAAATGGCAGAAAATACAAGAAAATACTAAATTTAGCTACAGTAAAAACCTAAAAGCTGAAAAAACCTAAATTGGCAACGCCAAAATAAGAAACAGCAACCCTAAAAAGTCCGTAGGAAGTGCCAGATTTGGCGCTTAATTTTGGGGGGGTATATCAAAGTTGTTCCTAAAATTTTTTATGTATTAATTATTTGTATTTAGCGAGAATAATTAATACATAATTAATACTTTGCGAGAAAAAAAGGTGCCAAAAACAGGTATTTTGCTTGGCGAGAAAAAAAGTCGCCAAATTTCCGAAAGTAGTTCCATAAAATTTAATAAATCTTAGCATTAATTCCAACACTACTTTAATTAAATTATTAAATAATTACAAGAATTAAACAACAAATGATGCTGACATAAAAAGATATAATTAACATGTTTCCTTTTTCATTGAGGTTAAAAAATTTTGCGATCTCTGATAGTCGATGGCGGAGACGAAACTGTCTAAAAACCTTCAGCAGAGGTTGTTTACCAAATACCTTCTATATCCTTCCGCTAGTTGATGTATTCCTCCGCAACTGATTTCCTTTCATTGTTGGACCACTGTATTTACTATACTTAAGGATTATTATAAATAATGCATCAAGTGTCTTTTTGATTACATAAGAACAACTAGTTTACATAATGCATTTGAATAATAATTTGTTGTTGATATAGATTTATTTATGCTTTTTGTGAAAGGGCTTGTATGTTTTAAGGTTAATTACACCGCCTAAGTTCTTAAAAGTTTAATGATCTGAGAATGTGTGAATGATATGATAAGGATATTGAAGCCATCCAATTTGATCAAATAATAGTTTCGCATGTAATAGTAGTGTTGGTATATGAATTGGCGTGAATGTTTTCTAGCCGTTCTTTAATATGAAAATTTGGTGTGGATTACCGACAATATTTCGCAACATTTTTTTTGGCGTAAACCTTACAATGGATAAAGAACCGTACATTTTAAGTTTACGCTATAATTCTTATGTGAGTTTACGAAAGATTTTCGGTAGTCTTCCGTTTCGTTGGCGTAAATCTCACCGTTTTAGCATTTTTGGTGACAAATCATGGAAAATAAATAAAGAAATAGTAACTTTTAGTCGAAAAAAAGTTATTTTGAAGGCATTTTTTTCATTATTTAAAATGTTTGTAAAAGATCAAAAGTTAAAATTAATAGCGATAAAAGCAGCAAATTTTTATATTTGGTTCACTCGCTAAAAACATTTGGTGATATCGCCAGCGAAATGGATAAATACCAGATTTTCAAGTATTAAAAAATTTTGTATTTCATAAGAACACACAACTTAAAATTTCTTTGATCATTAATTAATTTTTTGCTTTATTTAAATTTATAAAACAGTTTTTTAATATGAAATAAATTGTTTTCACCAGAATGATTGGTTTAGTGCTACTCTTCAAATACGTATTATAATTTTATAATTTTCCTTTTTTACGATACAGCAAACTCTGATTATCCATTTTGCTGTAGGTTATTCACAAAGTATATATTAAAAAAAGAAACATTTTTTAAAAATTTTGCACAGGTAGGTGAAATTAACAAATTTTTTTGCGTGGATATTCCTTCAACAATCGTTGTAATGTAGGAATATTAATCAGAAAATAATTGCATGGGAACTACTTTGATATACCCCCCTCCAAATCGGAAATTTGGCGACTTTTTTCTCGTCAAGCCAAATACCTGTTTTTGGCGCCTTTTTTCTCGCCAAGATGGATTCTCGCTAAATACAAATAATTAATACATCAAAAAACTTTTTAAAAAAAAAACTAAAAAAATGGTACAAAATATAAGGAAATACTAAATTTGGCAACAGCAAAAACCTAAAAGCTGAAAAAACCTAAACTGGAATCACCAAAATAAGAAACAGCAACCCTAAAAGTCCGTAGGGTGTGCCAGATTTTTTTTTTGGCGCATAATTTTTTTTTTTTGGGGGGGGGGTATATCAAAGTTGTTCCGTTGCATGTTAATCACGCGTCATACTTTATATACATAGCCGTAGACCTTAAAAATGTATAATCGAAATGAATTTCATTGATGAGCCTTAATGTTAACCTGTATTTATTTAAAATTTCTATTTTTTTCGTTAGTAGCTTTACCTTTTATCTTTTAACTTTGGAATAGAAAACGGCATCGTTTTATTTTTCTATCGTTGCTCTAAAGGTGCATAGCACAGTTGGCTTTGTAATAAACAATTTTTTGTTTCATAAATTTTACATCTTATTACATCTCCAAGTGGTGCCGTTACTAGCAATGCTAATAGAGTTGTTCAATCCTCCATTAGAAGTCTCGCAAGTGGTCACATCAGGTCTCTTTTTTTATTAGTTTGAAAAAGGTCTATTTAAAGTACACCAACTGAAACTCTGTGAGGAAATCTCCTACTGACATTGACCTGTGCCTTTGTAAATAAGACCTTTCTAAGTGTTTTTCTTGTTTATGATTTTTTTGATGATTCTTGTACTCGTTGATTTGGTCTAGTCTGTACTTAGACCGCATGTAATAAGACATTAACTTAATATATTAAGGCATTTGAATAAAGTGCTGTTTGTTTTACATGTGTACTATATGAAAGAATACAGCATACAAGTATTCGTAATGAAAAAGTTAGCAATAAATATGAAAAATTAAAAACAATTTATTATGCGAATTAAAAAAAAATAGTTCCTATTATATATAGGCATAAATTACACAATTGAACAGGAAAATGTATGTGAAGGCTATACTTGGTTATGCTCCGAATAAAGTTAAGAATTTATTGTTGTCATTTCTTCTCTTTCTATAACATTTAATTCAGTTATTTCTTAAATATGGACTTCTGTCCCTTCTAAAAAAGTAAAGACAAAGTGTTAAAGACAACTAAAATTCAAATTATATACACAGCTGTTTCTATTAATTAGTTAGATAGCAATTGCTAATAAAAAAATAAGTATGACTAAAGACCGAGTGAAGTAGATTAGTAATTAAAAATTTTTTGAATATTTACTATAAATTTCGTATATTTTTGAAATGTTAATCTTTTTTCTAGGATATCTCCTGAAATTCAACATAGTTTAATAATAGTAAAAGTAAAACAATTTCTATTTCACATTCTTAATACACAAATAGACAAAAAAATGTTTGATACAAACAATATTCTCTCATTTAAAAATTAACTACAAGACTATTGTTCACTATATTGCAAATACAATATTTTAAATTTCTGAATAAGTCTCAATAATAGTAAACGATGAGCCCCGTCCATCGTGTACTATTATAGTGATCAACCAGTTTCAGGCCTTGTCTTTTTTCTTTAAATATATCTAGTCTTTTTAATGATTTTAGAGTGAAATACGTGTTTGTTTTTGATAACCTGAATATTCTTACTGTCAGTAACTTTGCAATATTTGACTGGAGACATGCTGTATTATTATTTCTGAAACGGTATTTATTTTAAAAAATAATGAATGTAGTATAAATGGCATCATTAATAAATGGCTAACTGATACTGACTGAAATTGAAGTGATATGCAGCAATCAGCAACTTTTTATAATAATCCTGGTCCATAAAATGATATCAAATGTTTCGGTGAAAATGCGCTTTAGGTCCCCTACTTGGCCATGGCGAAAATTCTACCGCTATTTCAAAGTGAAACTTAATAAGCGGCTAATGAAAAGGCTAAAACAAAAGAGTAATTAATTAGCATGCGTGAAAAAGCGCATCAAATTCGCGAGTTGGCGAAGTAGGGGACCTAAAGCGCAAATTAACCAAAGTTTCCTATTGGTTTTTTTTCCAACTTAATTTCACAATCGATGACGTGTTGAATTATTCTCATGTTAAATTGTCGCTGAGCAAAGAATGCGAACGTAACCTCTTCAAAAAAAGTGCAAAATCTCAGCTATATTAATTACAACTGTGATGCACATTACCCACTGAATATCCGTGATGGTAAAATCTTGATGTAGAAACATTTACCACAAGTTTTGGACATATATATATATATTCATGTAAGTTCCTCGCTACAGATTTTGAAGTTTACTGGCTTGAAGCTACAAAAAACTGATTGATAATACCTATATATTTAAATTAGTTAAGACTTCACTTTATGAATAAATATGTTGGACTCAAAAATAAGCGAGTAATTGTTTATTTTCAAATGATTAATCAATTGTTTATTTTCAAACGAAATAATCTAATTCAAAATAAATAGCAATAATTGATTCCTGAAATACTATTTGAATACTTTTGAAAACCCACATAAATAACTAGTTTCCTTAGTACAAAATAAAAATTTAAGTCGTTTAAAATTGAACCATTGAATTATTTTTTCCCAACAAGATAAATGAATTCATTTTTATTGATTTCAAACTAATTTATCCGAATTATAGAAAAAAGTTGAGGAGATGAGTTGGAAAAATCTTTGAACTATATAAATGCATATTTCTAGACATACTTTCAACAAATTGATGATATTGAATAAGTCTAAATCCACAACAGAAATGAAAAAATATTAATTATATCTCCTTGAAGGGCTGGTGAATAAACCTTAACGCATTGATTTCTAATAATTTTAAAGAAAATTTATTTGTAGGAGAAACATATATGTATAAAATCTATGACATAATAATATCTAAGCTTTCGTAATACTATCATTTTCTGGCAGATATTTCGAAAAACTTAGCTCTTAAATGGTAGAAAACTGCTGCTTAATATGGATATTTTAATAAAAAATAATAGTAACAAAAAAATTGCCAAATGTTATTGAAACATTGCTTGTAATCTCTATATATGAATAGATAATGAAATAAATTATTTCAATTACTTACAGCTTGAAGTTTAGCAGTTTAACAAAGTTAAAACCTTTATAGATGATTAGAATTTAGAGGTGTAATTCATTTTGTTGTAATGTTGGCCTATAAAATATTTTAAGCAAAGAGCATTAATACGGGGAATATGTCCTAGTCCTGATTTCAAGAGGATCTAATAATTGATAATATAGTTTCAAATAATAATAAAAATAGGAATTAGGTATCCACGAGTTCTTAAGATGAGCTTTTAAGCAAACTCCCAGAATGTCTGAGCCATTTCTTTTATTTGAAGACCAATCCAATATTGATTTTTCGTAATTACTAAAGCAAAACATTAAGTCTGATTAATATATTTAGTTAAAGTGAACTTTAGTCTTCCCACTAAACCGGGCGACAAGTTGCCGCCAAACAAAGACTAGTTGTGAAACAAGTATCAAGCCATTACAGATGAACGTGCTTCCTGGAAGGCTTTTATCTATTCTAGCTAAAAATAATCGCCATAAATGCCAACACTCATTCTCCTCATTCATTAGTGCATAAATGATGTTCAATTTTTACTTACTTTCTGTAGTTTTGCGTCTTTTCCTTATTTTTGGTGTAAATGAGAACTGGTTTCCTTCAAGCATGAACACCATTTTTTGTCCTTCAGATTTCGCATGCTCCGCCATTACTTTCGGTAAAACATTTTCGACAGCTTTTTGAATGTCTGTAGCGGATGCTTTATCGACAGCTGCATCATTTAAAGCCTCAACAATTCTTTTAATAAGATCATCCAAGAATGTGCCAATATTGTGCGTAGCTTTCTTATCAATTTTAGATTCCAGTTGTGTCATCTGCGCTAAGTACTCGAGACCATTCTGGAACTCAGTACCCCATGGAGTTTTTTTCTTTGGTTTCTTAGGTATACGAATGAGTAGTTTGTGAGCTTTTATTTTGTAGGTAATTAAATTACTGTGGTATTTTACAAGGCAGTTATGAGCAGCAGCGATAGCGTGACGTTGAAGTTCATCATTGCAGAATTTTTTTACTGCTTTTTCAGCATCCTCAGCATTCATATCTGTTTTTCGTTTTGATGGTTTAAAAATATGCATACACAAATTGACGAGATCGGCGTTCACACCATTTAAGCAGCTGTTGATGAGCAAAATGCATTTCGGCGTGCAAGACAGTGTCGGATGAACCCTTTTCTGAACTTTTCTTATTGCGGGCCTAAAATCAATTTGTGGTACTCTTGGCTTTTTTGAATTAACTTTCTTTTTCTTCCTAGGCATAACTAATGATTCAATTATTATTTACATACAAATTATACCAGCGCAGTTTGATAAAAACAACTTTTCATAGAGTGAAGAAAATAGCCCATTAGAGGCTTAAATGTTTGGAATTTGAAATAAAAACAAAAATTACGAGCTCCATAACAGTTGTTTAAATGTTGCAGATTTATATAAAGCCTCGCTTTTGTCAAAAGTTGAAATTAGCAATCACTAGCTTAAATAACCAATCAATACGTCATCATTTAACAACAAGCATATTCTTTTGCAAAGTTTACTTTCAAATCAGGATTATTATATCATTATATGTATTATTTCATAATTGGAATAAGTAATATG
>JAPDSC010082954.1:0-17898 GCA_026290005.1 Latrodectus geometricus | reverse complement strand
CAAACATATTTCATTTTTCGCAGGTTATAAGTGATGGTGTTGGAGTAGTTATTCCTGACAAATCTGTCGTAAGGATGCATTATGAAGCTTATTTAGAGAATAAGAAGGAACCATTTGATTCAACTCGATTAAGAAGAAAGGTTTATAAATTTGTGTAAGTTATGTTTTTTAAATTATCACTATCTTACATTTGTTCTGTAAAACATGTGAGAATTGACTGAAGATATTTAAACAAAATTATTTGCTTCTTCAAAATATTTTCATCATTCAGCTGCAGATGGCAAGGTGCAATTTATAAGTACTTGTATCTTATTTCTTTCAATATAGTATAAAGTAAACTATTTTCAATATGCAGTTTATCAAGCGAATAAGGAAAATGACTTAATACATTCCTCATTACTGTATTGCGACATTAATATAAACACTATTTGCTAGACATTCATAGAGTCATTCTCAACACAATATTGTAAAAATCACTTGACACTCCAAATCAATGTAGTAAAAAACCATGCCATCGTAATGAAAAACATTTAACCTAAATTGAATAAAATGGGAAATAAATAATAAAATAATTTGCCTCATCTTGCCTTTTTTTACATATGTTGCATTGGTTGAAATCGTTTTACTTTCTAAAACTTTCAACTTGTTTTAGAAATATATTAACATCTAAAAAAATTATAAAATGTCAAGGATTGCCTTTATTTGTGACATCAAAATTTAATTTAATTTTCTAGCTTTTTCTGTTGACAGATAATTTGTAATTATAAAGATCAAGTAAATCATATAATATGACTATCAAATATTTCATGAGGGTTATAGACAGTGCTATATTTTCTGTAGAAAGTAATGTAAAAATTATTTATGATATTGAGTAAAATCATTAAATATGATGACTAAATAACCAAATTAAATTTTTAAGCAATCCAACATCAAGTGGATAAAATCTTTGTCGATTTCAGTTCTTAAATGTAGGTGTCAACAGAGATGGAAGAAATACTTGTAATCAGTATTTTAATGTAAAAACCTGTAATCACCCAAACTGTTTTTTTCCCAAACACTTGTTTCTTCCGGTAGCAGAGTTAGTGCAAGTCCAGATATCTTTCAAGTACAAATGAGTACATGCTTGTTACAAAGTAACTAGCAAATAATCAGTGTAACTACAATCGCTTTTTATAGGAGGGAGACTGGATAGGAGAAGAGAAATGACAGCTGGTTTAACTAGAAAATAGATAAGTGATTCTTTGAAATTGGAAGATCGTTTTGATTAGGAGAGGGGATTTATTTTATTCATTATGATGAATAAAATTTGTTTTAATATTTTTATTAATAATTTCTATAATTAAAATTTTTATAATAAAAATAATGATTTAATAAATTTCAATTAAAAAAAAAAATCTAATTGCAAGAAATAAACATAAGAACTTCTGCTTGAATGAAATAAGCATATCATATTCATTCCTTTTGATTAATGAAATAAATGAGTTGAGAAAGTTAAAAATCATGTTGTGTATAGTGATTATTTTTTGTCAAATATATCACTTTTTTTTTTTTTTTAATTTTAAAAATGTGGTTTTTGTCTCATTCTTCTATTAACTTTAACCAAAAATAAAAAATAATGAATGGGATTTTTAACTATATTTCAGTTTCAAAGATAATTTTATAATATAGCTTTAATTTTTCACATTAACAAATAATTTATTAACAAACAAATAATAGTTAAAAATAGTAATTACTTAATTTCAATTTAATTTATTATGAAGTTATGTTCTTAATTTTAAACTAAAAATATAATCTCCCTCTTTTTTCCCCCCCTTTTCAAAATTTTTTTTTTTTTCTTGACATTAAAAATTATGCAGTAATATAACTACATAAATTGCTATTCTGAAAATGAATCAAAATTGTCCACATGAATAATCCACTTTCCATCTTGTAAAAATATTTAACACTAGTAAAATGAATTGTGATATTTTTCATTTAGAATCCTTTTTCTTTTCTCTTGGAAAAAATTTATTTTAATTATTCTGAGCGAAATAAGATCGTATATTGTATAAATTTTTGTTGTTACTTTGTTTAACATTACAGTAGATTTTTTACGATGTTTTTATATAAATATGAGTTTTTTTTTTTAATTCATTCATTGTTTTATTTCACAATTTGCATTAAAGAATTATGAAGTTAAGAGTTTTGCAAGGAAAATTGCTTTGTGCTTTTTAATAACTAAGCTTTAAATAATTATTTTCATAGATAAATATTCTGTATTAAAGTAACTTACATTGACTAGTTAAATGAAGTTTCATACTGTGAATTTTTGTTAGGAAAATATTCTAATGTAGAATGAACATATTTATTTGAACTTATTAAATACAAATGTATTTTATTTTTGCTTTCTGGTTTCTTAAAACAAAAGTAAAAGGTTTAAATTAAATCAGTTTGTATAATTCCATCATTTTTGTTATTATACTATTTATTAATACACTTTTTAAATAATAAATATATAATAATAATAAATATATGTATTTTATAATAATAATAAATATATGTATTTTTTATTCTGCCATTGTTTAGTTTCACTATATTTTACTACTAATATGCAGAATTTAAACATTTTGGAAAAAAATGTTCTTTTACATTTTTACCATGCAATAATCATGTGTTACTCTCATGAATATTTCTTTTAATTATGGCTTAATGTAAATAAAAAATATATTTTTTTATTCCTCTATTTTTTTTTATTAAATATTTCACACATTGCTCAATATTTTATATTAAAATACTATAAAATTTAGATTTTTGGTAAAATTGTTTTTGATAAACTATAAATTTAAAATTGTTTTTAGTATAAATGCATTTTTTTTTTTTAATTTAATAAATTCTTATGCAACTATAAAACTTATCCTGATATAGAATGATAATTACTACTTAAACATTATTAAAACATTTTCAATTGCAAAGCTACTTTACTTACCTATTAATTGCTTAAGACTTAAAATTGAAACAAGATCTTTAAATTAAGGCAATTTTTATTTCAGAAAAACTTGGTTTATCTATTACATAAAATTCTTTTATAAAAAAAAAAACTATTTATTATATTTTCAATGATTGATTGTTTTGTTAATGTTTAAAAATAGAAAAATATAGTAAATTAAAAAAAATTTATTTGATTAATCCTCAAACATTAGTTTTTCACAAACTATCATTTAATTATAAAATTTCAATTAATAAAATAAAATGCAAGCAAAAGCTTGTTAGGTTTAAAAATAGAATTTTTTTTTTTTATCTAATTTTACATTTTAATTAACATTGAAAATTTTAGGAAATTTGGCAATTTAAAAAAATTTAACAAATATAAATTTTAAATTGAATAAAAAATGTTTATGAAAAATTTACAAGTTTGAAACTTTTCACAGAAAAAATTTGAGGAAATAACTTATTTCTTTTCCCTATACAAGAAATTAAAACATAAGATATAAAATTTTATAGTTCTTTCATAAACATTTAAGTAAATGCTAATATTTAAATGACTTATATTAAAGTTAATAACAAATTAATTTTATGGAATTATATAAAAAAAAATTATAAATTTTAATTAATTTTAATTTATAAAAGTTATAAAAAATCACAATTATTTATTAATATAATGGATGGCAGCACACTACAAATTGTAACGATTACCAAACGTTATCGGTAAAATACCTGTTACTTCAAAAGTAACTGTAATCTGTATTAACCAGGTCCAAAAAAAGTAAGTATATCCCATCCCTAGTGTTAACATTATACACTGGTGTTCAAAACTGAGCAACAATGTAAATTTTAAGCTGATATCCATGAACATAAAAGGAGTTCTTGCGATCAGTGCAATGAACACGTTATTCAGTAGAAAGGTCATGCGTATGCAAAAACCTGTGTGCTCGTCGCGCGCATTTTGCCTATCTTAAAAGGAAGGATGGTGTAGCAATTAAAGATTTTCGTTTCAAGTGCAAGTAAGTGTGTCCGTTAAATATTGCTAGAAGAAATCACCTGGATGACTTCACACATGGAAGGGTGATTGCAAAAATGGAGGAGGGGCGTTGTGTGGCCAGCGTAGCTGAAGAGTTCTGAATCAACAAGTGTCGTTTTGCGGACTTGGAAATCTTTCAGAACCACGGGTACAGCTGTTCGAAAGGTTGGTGGTGGCTGCCCCAGGAACATTGTCCTCTTCACAGATGAGTCGTTTCATCGTCGCAAGCGATTCTCAGCGCCAGTTGATTTGGAGATAGGTTGGGACACAGTTTTATCCCAGTAACATAACTGAAAGAAACCATTATGGTGGTCCTGGAGTTCTCGTCTGAGGAGGCATTATGCAGAACAGGCGGACTGAGCTCCACGTTTTCATCAAAGGTTCTGTAGCAACTATGCTTTCGTCATCCTTTAAGTACAAAATAATGTGTCTTGTGTCTGAATTTAATGTCTCTCAGTAAATATCTCGCGGAGTTATCGCAGAAAAACCACCTGTTTAAGTTTTACACACCAGTGTAATTTTTTTAATTATATATTAAGTGTGTATGCTGAATATAATTAGTTAATATGTTGTAAACTTACGATTTTTTCATATGATCATTTGATTAACAGTGCTAGATCACAATGATATTAAATAATTGCATTCTTTAGATCTTATGGTAATTTTTATATGTGAATTATAGTAGTAAGATTTCAGATTAATTTGCTATTTTTGATTTTTAGATTAGGAGAAGAAAACTTGGTACCTGGCTTAGAACTTGGCATCAGGACTATGAAAAAGGATGAAATTTCAAGATTTCTTGTTAGCCCTGACTATGCTTATGGTTCTATGGGATGTCCACCAAGAATTCCACCTTCGGCTGAGATCTTGTATGAAGTACAGATATTAGATGTCTATCCGACCAAAGATGCTATTGAATATGAAGACATGACACCAGAAGAACGGAAAAGGGCCTCTTTTGAAAAGATTGTTTCTGTTTATCAATGTGAAAATCGAGTGGCAAATGACCTCTTCCATAGAAAGTTGTACTATCCTGCCATAGTTCGCTATCGTAGAGTAGCAAACATGCTTGAAGAGGTTTCTGTTACTGATGCAATTGATGACAGGAGGAGGAATGGCTACTTACTAAAACTTTATTTAAATCTTTCACAGTGTTTTTTAAACATTCAAGAACCTATGAAAGCTTTGATGTATGCAAATTTAGCTCTCAAAATAGATAGTGATAATCCAAAGGCGTTATACAGAATAGGATATGCTTATTACTTAATGACTGATTATGTAAAGGCAGAATATTACCTCACAAAAGCTAAAGAGTTTCTACCTCATGAAAAGAAGATTAATGAAGCTCTTATAAAATTGGAAAACAAAAGAAAGCAATATATAACTTGGAAGAAACTCTTCTGCAAGAGGATGCTTGGCTCTAATTATTGCAATTCAGAAAAAGAAGATCTTGAAGAAACGCCAGAATTTGTTAGTGCTGTTGAAGAACAAATTCTAAGATTTGTAAATTCAATTAAAAAAGAGATGACCTTCTCTTCAAGTTACACAGCTCATCAGCTGGAAGTAGTACAATTAGTGGCTGAAAAGTTTAATTTAGCATTTGTTTCAAAAATAGTAGAAGATCTGAAAATTAACAAAGTTGTCAAAAGAAATGGTAAGGCTTACAGATCGAATAAATCATAATTTTGTTTTTAAACCATAAACAATGGTATAAATTTCCTGCTTTACTTTTATATTGTTAATAAATATTTTTTCCTCAAATTTTAGTCTGTTTCCATAAATTATCCAAAGTACAAATTTGTTTATTTATTAAGTTATTTTATTTTTATTTGTTTACATATTTATTAAAATTGAAATTACTTCATTTACAAATGTTACAAACGATCCA
The DNA here is from genome assembly GCA_026290005.1 of Latrodectus geometricus. Lineage (NCBI taxonomy): Eukaryota > Metazoa > Arthropoda > Arachnida > Araneae > Theridiidae > Latrodectus > Latrodectus geometricus. Next base: position 12,013 of record JAPDSC010082954.1, on the reverse strand, counting down.
ATTTTATATTCAATCCCTTTTCTGTGTCAATAACATTTAAATATATTGCCAATAGACAACTTGGCAAACATTTAAATTTTAGCATAATATTTAAGTGTTTGCCAAGTGGTATCTTGAGTTACATTTGTATTTTGATGACATTTTATGAGAGTTGCTATTTAAGTAAAATATTTATCAGTTGCATATAATTCCATTATATTAATAATTACCAAATATATTCTAATTAAAACTTTGAAGTACAATGAATGAATTTAAAAACTAGATGTAAAACCCACATTCTTATTCTTTCAATTTTTAAGACTTCCACTGTTCATCAATTAAATTAAACTTTACTGCATACCAATTTAATGGACTCAAATTTTCTGAAAAAGTTTCAACACAAGTAAATTGGATATTTATTATGTACCTTTATAGTTTTTTTTTTTTTTTTTTTTTTTTGAAAATATTAAATTTTATTACTCTTGAATCAAATATTTTTATTTTGAATCAATAAGTAAAAACTAACTTATGTATGTATAATGAAGCAAATCAAAGTGATGTGGTATTTTAATATGGTTTGTGATTTAGGCATGTTTATTTGAATTTCTTATTTATATTATATTTTATACCTTAAGGATATATATGGTAAATTTTTTTTTTTTGTCAAATGAAAAAACTGTTTCAAAAAAAAAAAAAAAAGGAAAGACAATGTTCACCTGAATTCTTGAATACTTCAGAATATAAATTATTATTTCATTAAAATCTCTTAACTATTCACAATGAATATCTTTGATTATTTCTTTCAAGAACAAAGTTTAATTTTATGTGTAAAGTTTTTCTTGAAATATTTGATTCAATTGTATCTTTCCTAAATATTTTGTTTATAGATATTAATTATAAAAATAGGGCTAATTAATCTTCTCTTTTAAATCATTAAATAATTATGAAAAACAAATTCCCTAATATATTAGTTTAATAGTCATGAAATCAACTTCCAATATGAATGTTTTAAGTGGATTGACATTCACTTTAAAATAAAGTTTCAATCAAATTCTCATGTTGACAAGAATAATCAATAACAAACAAATCAAACTCACTAGTTACATTCCAGTAATTATTTTTACTGTTAATCTGCACTTTAGGTCCCCTACTCTGCCAACTTGGCGAAAAATGCACCAATTGTGGTAAACCGGACGTTTTTATACCTAATGAGCTCTTTATGGCAACCTCCGGAGGAAATAATTTGCGCTTTTTCGCGCATGCTCATTAATTGGTTTTTTTCTTTTAGTATTTTCATTGGTTGTTAATTAGTTTCAGTTTGAAAAATCGGTCATTTTCATTGGTTGCTAATTTGCTTAAAACCGTTAAAAATCGTATTCCATTATCGCCATGGCAACAGCGTTTTTGAAAACCCGCCAAGTACGGGACAAGCAGCACACTTTCGCCAAGTTGGCAGAGTAGGGGACCTCAAGTGCATTTTCACCATTTTTTACTACTATAATTATAGGTTTTCTTATACCTATATTAGTAATTTTTGTTTACCCTGGAATGTGAAGCTGATGTCCTGGTTAGGTGGTCAGCATAACACGAAATGAAGTCTGAATTGATCTTGCCCAACTCAAGTGCTGAATCTCAGACCAGTTCCTTGGAAGCGTGAAACACTATTCTACTGAACTTCGTACTTCCTTTCATAAACCAAATTAAGCACAATCCAGGTACCCCAATGCCCTTGAGACAAAGTTGCAATATTGATTCTGATAGAGATGCCACTCTTAGTTGTAAGTACAACTCGAACTAAATATTCGAATTTCGTCTGATTTCGATATGTTTATTGTTTCAAAGGAAACTGAAATACAATGTTTTTAGATTAATATAAATTCAATTCAATTGATACATTAGAAAATTATAAAAGTTGATTCATCAAAATTTCAAAAGATGTTTAGTTTCATACATTTCATTTATGCAATTCAAAATATATTAATTATAATTCTACGAGATTCATTGAGGTCTCAAATTTGTTTCCTATAGTTGATGATTGATTACTTGCTTATTTTTATCACAGATGTTTAAGTTTACTGGGCAACCACTTTTGTAGTGTGGCTTAAAAAATTTTCATTTCTAATTGTTATGTTGTTGTTGTTGGTTGGGTTTCGTGGCGCAAGGTTCAAAAAGGACAAGCTGCACCAAAATTTTAAGTTTTGAAGAAAAAAATTTTAGAAACAATACCCACACTCAACGTTTATTCTAATTGTTATGAGTTATTTGATCATATCCAATATCATCAAATGTTGAGTGTGAACATATTTCATATATTTTTCTTCAACTTTTAATTTGTTTCATTAGCATAGAATGTTCAAATAGTAATGGATTTATTTATAATATTAATATTAAAGAGTATCTTCATCATTAGTTACAACACTAAGTTTTGAATGAATTTTACACATTTGAATTCCAAAATTAATTTGATTATAACATTGTATAAATGAAATCAAGTATGTAAAAATTTTAGTATATCAGCAATTATGCTGAAGTCTTAGTTCCATGGATAAATTCAATTTATCACTAGTTTGTGATTCAAACATAAATCTATAATCATTTTATAATATATATGAATAGTATCAATATTCCAAACATGTATTGTCAATAAAATTGATATGATTAATAAAAGTGTGTTGAAATCTTGCATACTAAATTTTAATATGTGAAGAATTGAAAAAATTCAGTCGGTAAATTTTACTTATTGAAGTACAATGGTTTATAATAATTTCGTAAAAGCAATGAATAATTTTATAACTAGTTTGTGTTAGTGACTGAATATGTTGATTGCATAAATTTCTGTAATTTAAAACTATGATTGTTTAGAAGTATTGAGCAGTATTTTTATTTAGTTTTGTGGTATCAAACAACTAAATTACCAACTTTTAAAAATGGAAAATGTCTAAAATTTAGAAAATTTTAATGATCTAAAGGAATAAAAAGCAGAATAACTCCGTAGTTGTAATTAATCACTTGCATGTCTATATAAACAAAACTTAAACATCTTAGTGCTGCAATTTAACATAATCATTGGTTTGGTTTATCACTTAAAACTCGCCAATAGGGTTAGTTTTAAGTGAATTCAAAGCGGATTCTGAACCCTAATAAACATCCAAGTGCAAGATGTGATTCAAACTCTTGAACCGAAGGCTGGAAAATCATTCAGCTGCCAGTTTGATAGCATGATTATTGATTTAGCAACATTTTAATAATTGAAGTGAATCTAATAATCGTCTAAGAAATAACTAAATGAAAAATAGAGTTCATAACATTTTTTGGGATTTAATTTGTTGAAATTTTTTAAATATGTATATTTTACCTGTTTGCTGGTTATTTTTTTCCTCTGCTAAACATATGGTAAGAAAAGTGTAGCAGATTTAACCCCTGCTACAGTTGAACAATGCGAGATAAATGTGCTTCTGTTTCCCAGCATGCACATCATTTGGGAATTAAAAGAGTTCTCTTGCAAAACGTGAATGAGCTCTACTATCTATGAAAAGTCCTCCCAAAAGTGCCTTACTACAGCATTAAGACGTTAGGTTGTCTATGACAAAGTATGAAATATTTATTTCAAATAAAATAAAATATAAAAATTTTTAAATATGAAATATTGTAAAATATTTTCAAAAATTAAATAAATGAATATTATCAGAAAATACATTCCAATATATTTTAATACTGGCTTTGTAATTACTGACTTAAGATGTGTAAAATTTAGTAGATTTCAGATTCTGATTAGGGTTTATCAAATTCATTCGCTTTATAACATAATTTTATTTTTTAACAATTTTTATGAAAAAAAATCATACAATCTTATAAGTTAAACTTTGTCTCATTGTGGCCTAATTATAAGAATAGAAGGTTCTGGTTTCATACCAAGGCACTGCTGGACAATGAGATGTGTATTCTGCTTATACTTTATTCGTTAATATCTTTCAAGATGAGTGCTTGGGGGTACCACGAGGTGAAACAAATGATAGAACATTAAAACAACCTTTAGCTGTTAGACTGTCAGCTATGAAGAATCACATTTAAATTGTGTTACTTTAAATTATTAAAATCAAAAAAGGTCTCTTTTATTTTATTAGAATTATAATTTCCTTTTTAGAACAGGTATTTATAAAGTAACATACCCTTCCAAATTTTTAGAAAATAAGAGAAATTTTATTTAATAGATATTTTATTTACATGATTTTAAATATTTTATTATTAAAACATTCAAAAATGTATCCATTTTACAAATATCTGCAGAAAAATCATGTAGCACTATTTATTTCACGGTACATTGAAATATGTTATTTAGAAAATACAGAAAGACAGTTATTTCAAATACAAAAATTAAAAAAATATCTTAAACATCAAATAATTTTAAACTACAATACTATATAAATAAAAACTATGGGATACAAAATATCTTATATTTGAAATCTAAAATATATTGATTAAACTTTGAGTGAGACTTTACAATTTTCTACAAAATGATCTTTTCTTTTAACAAATTGTGCATAAAAAAAATTGCATAGTATCCACAGGCTGCATAAATTGCATATATCTAATAGCATTTGAAAAAAATTGGTAATATCCATTAGCAATTGAAAAATTCTTGTTAAGAATCAATATCCTTTTATAAAAACAAAATTAAAAGAATATAGAAATATGTACACTAATTGTAAAGTTTTGCGATTTAATAAAAATAATTGACAAAAGAAATAAGATAAAATGTCATGTATACTTTTAGTTAAACGTTTCCATAAAGCATTGTATAAAATAGAACTCATTTGCAAAAAAATCAGATTCCAAATCACCATAGCTTAAAGTGAATAACTAAATAGTATATTTAGAAAATTTGCTGTTTAATTTTTATCAGAATGCAAAAGTAAAAACAATCATAGTAACATATATACATACATTTAAAAAAATTAGCATTTTATATAGCAAGTAATTCAATTAAAATAAACAACATATATATTACAAAGCGTAATTAAATTATCATCCAATTATTTGTGAACATTTTCTTATATAAAAGAGAATGACACAGCTATGGAGCATTAATAAAATTGAGCTTGTTATGTATGGTTAATAATTTATGTTACTGATCAGTTACTATTTAAGTTTCTGATTTAAACTGTGCTAGACAAATATTACTTTCATATATGTTTAATATACAATATTTGATGAAAAAGCAATTATTCTATTCCATTAATTATTATTTTGTAAAGCTTAGCACTTAACGAATTATTTTTTCCTTTGATTAATAAGATGAAGTGTTATACACCTTTGCTATATATGTTTATAAACACACAATCAAATTCCTCAGATAAGATCTCATTTAATTAATAATTTTGTTAGAAATTTCAACATAAAATTGATTATCACTCAAATTTGAATAAATATTTATAAATAACTTAATAAATTTATGTACAATAATAATGCTAAAATTGGCAGTATTAAAAAAAATAAAACTTAATAATGAATTTAGTATTTATAAATATTTATTTTGTTTTAAAATTTAAACATAATATGCAAAAATTCTTCAGATTCCGATATTTTCATACATTTTTTTACAATAAATATAGTTCTGTGGTTGTTTAATTTAGTTTTTAGCATATAAATGAGAACTATTTCAGCAATACGAATAACAATTAAGTAAATTAATACAATAAAATACATCTATCAAAAATAACAAAAAAGTAAATATTTATATCACATTTTTATTGCACTCATTTCTTGTCCAAAAAATAAGTAGAATTTTTAAAAAAATCAAAAAATAATACAAACATCTCCAACATAAAATGAGAAATTATAGCACAATAAAAATGACTAAAAAGACTAGAATAAAATATATATAAATCTTTCAAACCCCATCAAAAAAAAAGTAACTATTTATATATATAAAAATATCTAAGAAATAAATGGATAAATTTTATTAAATTTAAATAGTTTATTTAAAAAGAAAATTTTAGTATGAAAAAATATATCATAAAATACCTCTATCAAAAATAAGAAAAATGTACATGTTTATATCACTTTTGTACTGCATACATTTTTTACTGAAAATATACATAGAATAAGTATAATTCTCCAATATAAAATGAGAAATAAATTAAAACAATAAAAATTGACTACATATGACTAGGATAAAATAAAATATATTTATGATGAAATATCTAGACCCAAACAAAAAATTAATCTTATTTATTCAAAAATATTTGTCTAGGAATAAATAGATTAGTTTAGTTAAATTTAAAAAGAAAATTTTACTGAAAAAGAGTGCTAGTTTCCTAAAATGAATATTAATTTTATTAACTAATTAGTTTTCTAAGTGCTGCTAGATTAAGATTTTTTTCACATGCATGTATAAATGACAATACAAGTATCATTGTGTATTTTCAAGAGTATTTAAACATTACATTTCAACAAAATTCTTAACAATATTATTGAAAGATTTCGATTTCATTTAAGTAAGGCATTATGTATTAATGAAAGGAAAATTTTGAAAACCTTTATAAAATAATTTTTATTAAAATACATGAAAAACTAATCAATGAAAAAGTTCCCTTTATTGTAATCAAATATTATTTTACTACACAAGAATAAAATATTTAAATCACTTTACAACCTACACTATTATAAATATTTTGTGAAATATAATTATTTACAAGACATATTAACAATAATATTTTTTACTTATATTTTACCAGTTATTAGTAGTATTATCAGAAATTGATTAGTAATTAAAATACCTATTTTTAATCACATTTAGAATATGCCTGTAACTTATTTTCAAATTTCAATGAATTACTTTTTAATAAAATCAATTATAACTTTGGAAACACTTCAAATTTTTTTTATTCAGCAACAAAATTTAAATAACTGAAATGTTGCGTAAATTTGCATACTATTATGAAAATAAATTGCATAAAACATTTTTTGAGTAAGCATAAAAAATGAATCCTAAGATAGAATTAATTTGTTATAAAATAAATTAATTTTGATTAAAACCCTAATTAATCAAACACTTTTCCTTATTTTATTTTAACATATTTCTTTCGCTGACCAATATCAGAAATGTTAATTTCTGTATTACTTTATAATATTGCATAGTAGTATATTGTGCATTTTGTAGCACCTCTAATGAATTATATTCATACACTTAAAAAGGCAAAACTTGCATAGAGGAGATAGAGTAAAAAAATTTAAAAAACAACAATCACGGAAACATTTCTCTTTATATCAGAGGATTGTAAAAAAATATGGCTTCAACAGTCAAGTATAAAGTTGACATTTATAAAACTACATATAATTTTAGCAACAGACAAAACAGTCACATGTACAAAATTCATTCCAAATTACAATAAGACATCTGTTATCAAGTGTTTTCAATTTTCATATATTTAGATTTAGAAAATTCACTATAAAATGTGGAATAATGTGCATAACTACAGCTTAAGATTTTAGCAATAGGCAGAGGTGATTAAATTACATATGCCCATATAACAAGACATTGTTAGGCACTTAAGTTCTGATTAGTTTCATATTTTTGGAAAACATTAGTAAATTGAAAATACATGAAAAATAAATTATAATACATTACAATTTGATAACAAATTTTTAATTTTTATAAATCTTTAAAAATCGAATATTTGAACTCAAAATATTACATTTTTCAGAAGAACAAATTAGAAAAACAACTAACTTATTATAAAAAGTAAAACATGCATTATTTTAATTATTAATATATTAGATTATAAAATTTTCTTACTTGACTAACATTAGTAAAAAAACAAGCAAAGTTTTTTAATTAAATTAGAAATCAATCCTTAAATTAAGAGCTTAAATTTGACATTAAAATCTAACAATAAAAGTGCCTTAAATATGAATTAATTAGAAAGAAGATAACAGATAACTTATTGTATTATAATCACATTCAGTCAACATTAATATACCTCTTAAATAGTATTTCATTAAATTGACTAGATACATAAACGTACACGCACATAAAAATTAGTATGTACAAATACAAATTTATTGCATAGAAAATAAGTAAAATAAAATATGTACAATTTGTTGAATACTATTTCCTTTCAAGAAATTTCACCTATGCAAACTGACTGCTAAAATGTCAAAATCGGCTTCATGTTTGATTGATCTAAAATATCTGAAAATAGTAATAAAGAATGAATTACATTGATATATAAAAATGAATGAATACTTACTTAACAAAAATAATGAAATAAATTTATATTTAATATTATATAAATACAGTAAAAAAAAAAAAAAAACAGCATAAAATACAGAAAACACAAATTTACAATATATTAATAAAATTAATATCCTATTATCATCAATATATCATAAGCTTAAAAAATAATAATGATGTTGTATCAACAGAAATTTTTCCACTAAAATATGTACAATGGATAAGAAAAAAATGTAAACATTCAAAATATCATTTGATAAATATATAAATTGTCATAGTTTTTTTTTTTTTTTCCAAACGGTGGGCACTAGGTGACTAACCATTCACCACAACAAGGCCGAAGACTGTTGCTCATTTAGTAATACCCAGTGAGCACCTGTGAACCAAGTCACAAAGGCGAGTGGGATTACCCAAGCCACACCAACACAAACCCATTTATAGGATGGGCCACATTCATTAGTCATCTCAAAAGAAAGGACAAGGAAACAGAGAGAGAGAGAAAGGAAACACCCATGACTAAATCGGAATTCGAATTCGAGATCAACAGACTAAGAATCAGGAATGCTAACCTCTTAGCCATTGATCCGTACCATAAAAGTTATACAAAATAATAAAATATTTTTTATGCTTATTATAAATTCTATAGCTATACTTAGTTTTCATAAAATTGTGGAAAGAAGAAAAAATTTTTTAAGAAATACTTCAAGTAATGATATCAAATTATAAGTAGCATTTGGCAATTATAATGTAGCATGAAAATCTACTATAACACATAGAATACTGTCTTTTTTATTAATTAAGGAATTCAGTGAGATCGTGAAAAAAATTATGCTATTGTGAAAATTAAAAATAATGTAAATGTTTTTCAAAACATTATTTTATTTACATTTTTGTAAAATAATGTAAATAAAATAATGCTTTTTTCCACTAAATAAATTATTTTTATTTACATGCAGAAGAAAAATAATATTTGAATGTTACCTTGATTATAAAAAAAAGTGTATTAAAGATAAAAGCTATCCCATATTTGATAGGCTCTGGGTATTTTAGGCAAAAAGAAATTAATTTTTTACATTAGTTATTTTAACTATTTTATTTCTCTGTTTATGATGCAATATACATAGACACACCTAATAATTGCAATAATTTTTATTTAAAAAAATAAACAGTTAAAAACTTCTATCAAGTAAAAAATATATAGCAAAAAACTTGGAAAATACTATTTTATTAATATATTAGGTTGGGGGAAAAGTAATCTATTATTTTTTCGGTAGACGTCTGTAGTGATCGATATCTTGTGAGGTATTTATCAAACAATTTCAGATTTATGCTCATTGGAAAGGTGACATTTGACACTAAAATATCCTCTTGCGGTTTTTTGTTTGATTCATTCAGTTACGAGTACAAGGTTTTAAAAATGGAAGACAACAAACAGAAAATTCGATACATTTTCGTTTTTCTCTTGTAACGGCGAAAAAGATAGCCAGAAGGCTAAAATTGTGAAAGGTGTTTATCGTCCTGTACAAGACTGTAACAGCCAGTTATGTACAATTTTGGTTTTGTTGTTTCCGTTTGGGTATTTTTGATGTTAAAGATGCACCTCGCATGGATACAGCATCATTGAGAATGTCTAATATTTATCAAAAATTATCGAAATTGACCACATGTCAGCAGTCATAGCTTCACGTAAAAATCTACATTGAAGCTATTTTAAGCCTTTTTAAAAAACGAATCGGAAAGAAGTTACATAAAGTTCACGTAAATATAATGGACTTTTTTTCCTCCAATTTAATATAGATTGTGCTTTACATATTATATGTTATTTAAATACACACTTATGAATAATATAACTAAATTTTAAAAAGGATAATTACAAAAAATTCATAATTTATTGTGCCCAGAGTGTCTATGCCTTATGTAAAATATGCTTATTATTACAGCAAATACATACCAGAAATTATAGAATGCCAAGGAACTGTAACATAAGTCAAGTATGCATGTAACGCTGGAGAACTTGCTCTACGAGATTCTTTCCAGAAATGATATGCTTGACCAAATCCTCTCATTGTCCATAGCCTGTTATAAGCAGTATCATCCAGTTCTGAAAACATAATTTTTAAATATATTAAAGAGTAACTTACACTTAAGCCTTAATGATTCAAACTAATAGTGCAAAAAATTTTGTTTTGAAAAAACGATATTGAAGAAACTGTATCAGTAGTAAAATAATATATAATAGGATCATTTAAATAAATTATCCAGACAGTTACTCTTTTTTATATAGTCTGTAAACTTAGCTGAATTTAACATTAACAACTTTTATTACATACTCAAGTGAAGCATTAAAATTTACATTACTTACTTAGATTATAATTTTTTATTTTTAAATTTCCTAACATCTATACATTTCTGAAACTTAAATATAACAATAATAAATTCTAAAAAAAAATATAAATAAATAAAAAGTAATTTTATTTATTAATGATATTTAAAGAATTTTTATCGTCATTCAGAAAGCCTTAATCTTTTTAATTACAATTTTCTATAAGCATAGAATTCCAAGCAATCTTAAGTATAATCTTTCTTTAATATTATATTTCTGTGGCAACATCCAGCTGCAAAAATAGGATATAATCTTTAAAAAATTGCAAGACAATAGATTGCTAGCATTGATACAATAAAAAGTAAAACCTTAATTTTATATAACAATGAAGTTTATGCATGTGCACATGATTGAGTGTAAATATAATACTGGTAACTATGCTGAATAAGTTCATCTTCCAATACGATAAATACTAACATACTGCAACTTGGCCAGGTTTTGTAATGTGGCCAAATTATGTTATTCATAGATGTAACATATCATTCAACCAGAGAAAGCCTTGATAAGAAAGTTTGTATATAATTTGTAAAGCTGAATATTTTAAGGATGTGGAGTAAAGACTTAATTTGGCTTAATTTGTTTGTCTCCAAACATTATTATTCCTATTATTTTTTTTTCATATTATGACTTATTAGATCAGAATCTACAATTAAAAGTGTATTCTGAATCCTATAAACATCCAAGCATGAAAATTCAAACCATAAACTGTTAAAGTAAAGGCTAGAGTACTGAATATTCGTCTACCAGCAAAGCATGGTGTAGAGAGATGATAGTTCAGTTATTAATCCCATTATTGAAGAGTAGTTCAAAGATAAAATATGTTTGACACACACTTTTTTTGAATTTGTTGGGATTTAATCAGTTTATTTGATATTCCAGAATCCATTCACATTATCATACAAATTACCTAATACAATATCTGTGTGTTCTTCCCAAACTTCCTGACTTCCATGTTTATATATAACTTTATATGGTAGTTCCAACAAGAAAACCGTGAGAATATTTTGTAATGAAATAGAAAATCAATTTGAAATTTAGCAGGAAACAATATTTTATGAACAAAACTAATCACAGAAAATTAATTATTCTACTTTTAATGCTATACACAAATTTTGAGCCTCCATTTATCCTATTAAGAAGACTGAAATCAGTTTGGAATGGGTGTAAAATTAACAAACGTTCAAGATGTTTAAATAGTGGTTTCCAGAAAACATAGCCATTTTGGAAAAATGATTTCAGAAAGCTTTCATTACTTGAGACCCATTTTATCAGAAATAAATTATATCCTCCAAAAAGCACTTAGTAGGACACTGAACTCAAATACATTTAATATGACATATTTTAGTGATCATTCCGCATTGATTTTACTTCTCAATTGCACTATGTATATAGATTTACATAATTATTGTATTCAT
>JAPDSC010082953.1:7607-17676 GCA_026290005.1 Latrodectus geometricus | reverse complement strand
GAAATATAAAAGTGAAAATGCACAGATGGCACAAATTCGAATTATCAACTTCATTAGTTAAATGTTCCCATAATGCACAGCAATCAAATTAATTCGCCAATATCATTTTACATTTGGCGATTAATTGTTTTTTGGAGAGTGCTTAAGTGAAAAAAAAACTTTATCAAGTTTCCTCACATCTTTGGTTTTTTCTTATGTGCTTGGTAAATGATTCTTAATAAAAATGTGTTTGTGGTATACTTTTTGTCGCTTAAAAATTTACTGAAAATAATTAATGTAGGTTGATATTAAAGTACATTAATATTATATATATATATATATATATATATATATATATATATATATATATATATATATATATTATTTTTTTAAATAATTTTGATTTTTTATGCGAGAATGTTTCCAATTTTATTAATTAAAAGTACCAACAAATTAAAAATTTTATTGTAATTTTCTATTTTTGCGAAATGATGTCTTATAAATCATCAAATGGGGCCTTCATTAACTTGATGAGAGAAATTGTCAAATATCATCAATCTGACCATGAATCTTGGATTTACCCAAAAATTTATATTCTTTATTGAAATCGTTTCTTAAGTTGACGTTCAATGTTCTTATCTTTGAACCTGATTTTATTACTAAAAATAAAGATTTAGAGACAACATTAATGATTACATGACAGAAGAAATATCGGCAAAAAGGGCAAATTAACAAAAACATTAGGTCATAACTCGCCAAAGGCAAAAATTATCAAATGTGATAAAATGTATTGATTGTTTGTCTTTGGCAAACCGTGACAATAATTCCTAGTTGAGTTTTGTTAGTTGTTGCAAAGTTTTAAACTCAGCTTTTATAAAATAAAGCAACTGTTTCTAAATCTACAAAACATTATCTAAATAAATTATAAATATTCAAATGTTGTTGTTGTGTACCAGTCAGGCTGGCAATATGGGGTGCGCTGCTTCACTTTTCCAACTGAGCCATATTTGGTGTGGAGTCCGACTTCCTCAATATACACATGCCATAGGTACCCATTTATAGGATAGGCAACCATTCACACACAAAGAAAGGACAAAGACAAGAAAGAGAGAGAGAGAGAAAGTACATCCATGCCCAAGCCAGGATTCGAACCCAGGTCCCACCCATCTGTAGTCAGGTACGCTAACCACTAGACAGGTTGGGCGGCAAATATTCAGATGATTGGCTAAAAGGATTATTTCTGGCCAGCTCACCAAGGACAAAATGTAGCCACGTGTGCTAAAATCGATGATTTTTTTCCCTTGTCCAAATAAATTTACCAAAATCAAACAATCACTCAATGTAGGTTGTTATGTTGGTTTGTTTGTCGCTACATGATTATATTTAGCACACAAGGCTCATTGTTTGAAGTGGACTCCAAACCATTAGAAATATCCATACCCGAGGTACGACTTGAGCCTATAAGAGAAAGCTAAAGCTCTAACCATTTGGTTACCAGTTGCGCCAAGAGATTGGCAGATATTGGCGACGCATTTTAATGAAGTCACTTCACTATACTTCAACACTTGGCACTCATCATAAGACAAATATCAACTAATAAAGTGTAGATTACTCACATCATATAATTGCTTATTTTCGTGTTTAAATTTTTTATTTTATCCTTCAATTCGATAGCAGCTTTTTTTTTAAATTTTTAGTGTAAAGATAAATTAAATATATACAATTTTTCAACCGCATAAACAAATCATTATAAAGAAATCAGGCACTTAATTATTATTTTGACTTTTTTTTAAGTGAATTAGATGATTTAATTAATAATATCAATTTGTACAGTTGCTTTTTAATTTTTAAATTTAAAGCTGAAAAATTTGCTTAAGAAAATAAGATGTTAAAATAAATCGTTTTTGCGTATGTTATATGATCTCCTGCAATTTTTTCTATTTTGTAACATATTTTCATCAATTTTTGTTTTAAAAATAATAATTAAAAAAACCTAATTAATTAAAAAAATCTAATTATTGATTATTGTATTCTTATATCGCAAGTGATTTAAAAATGCTATCTTTTTCCTAATTTTTTATGTCATAGCTGTTTTTAGAAGTAACCAATTAGCGCAAATTAGTATTACTAATTTAATTCCAATTCTTACAGCGTGGACACAGATTGGCGGAAAAAAACCCTGCCAAATGTCACCACTTTGACCTCAATGTTCAGTTTTAGCAGATGGTTTTTAAATTGAATAAATATTAATTTTTTTTACATACTTTTTTCTTATGTCTTTCACCTTTCTATATTTCTATCAATTAAAAACCTATAAAAATGGTCAACTGATTCGTATGAATGAGCCATTAGCAATTGATAATTCAACAACGTAATCAACACTTTCCTTTTTTATATCATAATGGAGGGATATTAGATTCCTATACATTTCTAGGGTCAATAAATCATGTTTTCAGAATCCTGTTTTTCAGTCATTACTTTTTTTAGAGATAATTCTCATTATCGTTACCTAATTTAGGAAATAATTTACATGTTACTAATCTTGTTTTTAGAATTATGCTGCAGATTAGTAAAAATGTTAATTTTGACCTGATTCGGTTTGATTTTAGATTTGTGATCCCTTACTAACTTTTAGAAAGTAATAGCTAATATTAAATAAAATCTGACTTATTATCGACATTGATAATGATTAAAATAATAATTTTAAGATATCAGAAATAACTAACTAAAAATGTCATTCATTTTTTACTCTAACGTTGATAAAAGAAATTATCATTTTTAGCAATCAATAACAACTGCTTAAAGAATAAGATTTTGAATTTCATTGATAGTGATGTATTTCAGAAATTAGAAAAATTAAAAATTAGCTTTCATAATGAAATTGGATATTGACAAAAATGTTGACCGTGAGAAATAAATAGCAACTGTGTAAAAAAACGAATTTCAACGTTTGTATAAAATAATTCAGCGATTGTGAGTTGATGATGAAATATTAGGTTGGGGAAAAATAAATCCATTATTTTTACGTGAACTTTTCGTAACTTCTTTCAGATTCGCTTTGTAAAAAGGTTTAAAACAGTTTTCATGTAGATTTTTAGGTCTTGTGCAAAGCTACGACTGCTGACATGCTGTCAAGTTTGATAATTTTTGATATTTTATAGACATTCTCGACGATGTTGTATCCATACGAGGTGCATCTTTAGCATCCAAATACCCAAACGGAATCGACGAAACCAAAATTGTACGTAACTGGTTGTTACAGTCATATATAGGACGATAAACACCTTTCACAATTTTAGCTACCCGGCTATCTTTTTTGCCGTTACAAGAGAAAAGCGAAAATGTATAGAATTTTCTGTTTGTTGTCTTCTATTTTTGAAACCTTGTACTCGTAACTGAATTAATCAAATAAAAAACCGCAAGAGGATATTTTAGTGTCAAACGTCACCTTTCCAACGAGCATAAATCTGAAATTGTTTGATAGATACCTCACGAGATAGTGACCACTACAGATGTCTACCGAATAAATAATGGATTACTTTTTCCCCAACCTTATATAAATGGTAATTTTCTGAAATTACTAATAACAGCTTAAAAATTGTTTTCGTAACATTGATAATGACATGAATTATTATTATGAAAAATCATTAGCAATTGTTTAAGGAAATATGATTTGACAATGACATTAATAATAACAAAAACTATATTTTTTAGAAATCAAATCACTGAATTGGAAAAATTTTTGTTCAACATTAAAATTCATAATACATGCATACTCAACATATGTGAATGGAACGATAATAGAAATGCATTTTCTCTCACTGCTTATAAAATTCCTTCGAAATAGTTAGTGATTTTTTTTGTAAGATAAAAGGAAATGAAAGTTGTTTAAGTGACGAATTTCAACACTTTTCCTATTATTGATCTTGTGGAAAATTCTGCAAACTATTCCTCTTTTTCGCCGAATCGCAAGTGTTGGCGTTTATAGATCTTGAAAACACAGAAAGAAAGAAAGATCAAAGTTGAAGTTCATTTTAACAGACTTCAGTTTTAAAACGTTATCATGAATCGGAGAAAAGTGCTTTTTATGTTTAGCTGAGTGGTGCTGACATTAATGTCAGATGAATATATATACTATTCCTTCGCATATACCAACGATTTTCAAATACTAAGAAAATTTCGTATAAGCCAGAATTTCTTTTATAAAGTATTAAAAGATTTTTTTCTTTTGAATATAATTTTTTGATGTCAAACTATTTTCTATAAAAATAACAAAATCTAGGTCTATTACCAAAATATTTTCCTTAGAATAATATTAAAATTTCCTGATTTTCGTCTCTGGATAAACAAGAGGTGAAAATATTTTTGAAGACTACCCCGGGAATTATGCAATGGGTGAAATAATATTTTTATTTAAACTGCATACTTTTTATTCTGTAATAACCTGGTGGGGTTTGTTTGTCACCCAAGATTCATTTTTTGCATATGAGGGCAAACTAGAACGAGATCTTCAATTTAACGTGGATTCTCTCCAAACGACAATGACTATCCGAACCATGCCTGAGGTGGGAATCGAATCCATGATCTTTTGAACCAAAGACTGAGACATCTGGTTAAAGGAAGTAGTCAATTTCATGGTTAAAAGAAGTATAGAATTCAAAACCTGACATACTAAAGACCGTAATGCTAATTCCATACAGCTTTACATTTCAGTAAAGTAGCTGAAATTAAAAGTTAAAAAAAAAAAAAAAAAAAAAAAAAAAACTCTGACAACATTAATTAACTTTGGCTTAAAATTAAGACACTGTTAATAGTATTTATTATCCGCAGAAAATTACACATCAGGTAAAATGTTTCAATTAAATAACCAAACTTAATCCAACATTATCTGCACAAAAACTTTCTAAGGTTTTAAATTGAGAACTGTTACTTAAATTATATGGTTTAATTTTATAGCAATAATGATTTAAATTTAATAATTAACTTATATTGTGTGATAAAGATCAACATAATCAATCGAAAGCGAAAAGATATTAAAATGAAGTTGCTTAGTAAAGCATTTTATGAAAAAATGCGTTGTTAAAGATAGATTTAAACTTAAAATTGTTATTATTTGATTTTAATTTATTCAAAAACAGTGAGAAAGAAATATTCTTATTTATATAACATATAATTTGCTTTTGCATTTCCTTGTATAAAACATTGTTATTAGTTTTGTATAAATGAGTTTCTATTGCTATTAGGTTTTTAGAGAATGATTTTTGTTTTTTTTTTTGCGTTAAAAATGCGTCGCTTGCTATATTAAAAATTCCTTAGTTGTCATCTTTTTTAAAATATTCATTAACCAAAAGTGACATTTTATAATTTTGTTTAAAGATTGCATTGAAATCTGACATAGACTTCATAGCGTGTGACTTACTGACGTTTAATCAAAAGATTTAATTGTATACATATTAATCAGCATTCAAGAAGATAATAATGTGTTTATGATAAAAAAAATTTTGATTTTTGGAAATTATGTTTAGTCTTTTCAAAATCAGTAGTTATAATAGAAACCTATTGAGGAAATTTGGAAATTCCCATAATCATACAATTGATGTCATAGATAACTATTTTTTTTATTTATCAATCATATCTTCCGTATCATTTTATTTCTTCAAAATTTATAAAATTTCATCGATTGATTTAAAAGGGAATTTTTTAATTAAGAATACAATTTAGCATTTTGTCTCAAATTATAAAATTTAAAATTCAAATAACTTTACTTTTTAAAAAATTATAATTTATATATTCTTATAAGATATTTTACCAAAAAATAGCTATATTCTGAGAATTTCCATTAAGACACAAATGCACATACTACACAGACCAAGGTAAGATTATATACATTTTATGTAATGTAATATTACTTCAGTGTGTAATATAGTCTTACCTTATCGTATGATACCCATCTTTATAATAATTAAAGTAATTTTAAAATTATGAAACACAAGATTTTTATTCTGTAGACTTTTTTCTTTATATCTAGTTATAAAAATTATCTAATTTCATATGTAAAAATAAATTATGCTGGACATTTTTAATTATATTTTAAAATACTTGCATTTTTATTCAAGAATAACTGTTTTTTGTATATTTTATTTATTTAACTACTGATTTTGTAATGAGGTAGTATAAAAGAATGTGGTAATTTACAGAATTTTTTTTCTTATCCAACATGTCTTCCGACTAAATAGTAATATTAAGTAGTATGTTTTGTCTATGTTACTCTAAACTATGTCATAACAATGTAAACTATATTATAATTACTAATAAATAATATAATTATAATATATTAATAATTGTTTAATGTGTTAATTTATTTATCAATTTATTCAAACTAGTTTGCTCATTTTCTGATAGCTCGATTCAAGAATTTGCAAATGCAGTAAGAATTGGTTTGACTTCTTTTTAAGCATTTATAAGTTATTAAAAAATAGATTAAATTTTAATATTGAGAAATTAAAAGAAAACTCACTATTTGGAGTTACCTCAAGCATAAGAAATGTTACAGTACGTCTTATCCCTATTAGTAGGTTATATAATCTAAATTAGAATAATTGGTATTCGAACATCGTAAATGACTTATCGATTTCATGAATCGAATTTCTCTGCATATTAGCACTGAAAATGCTACATGTCTACTAACTTCCTACATTTCGTGTGGGATTGTTAATTCATTAAAGATTCGAATAGAAAAGAGTGTGAAAATTATATGAAATTTTTCACCTAAAATAACTATAACTTCAAAGTTATTTCAGACAAAGAGAAATAAAATATGCAGCTCAAAGCATCAATCAAAAGGTAAAGTTAGACTTTATGACAGAGTTATGATTTATAATACTAAAACTTATTCATGAAAAGACAGAAGTGTCATTCAGTTTAGAATATTGCTTTTGAAGGTATTACATTTTTTATGCTTGGTTTGCTTAAATAAAAGGAACTAAGATTTTCTTGGTTCTGGTACTTCTTGACCAGAATAATTAAATGTGGTGAGTTCTTCCAATTTGAGTTAATTTAGTAAAGATTAAATTTCGTTAAAAAATAAAAAAATAATCAAGTTATATGAATATTTAATCAAAAATATCAATAGCTCTCTGCGAGAATGTTTACTAAAAGCTTCTTAATTAGGAACTAGAAACATATTTTTAAATACCTTTAATAAAGCTCTATTTGGTAATGTTCTAGGCACTTTTATCTATTTGGTGTTTTTATAGCGAGTCCATTGTCTTGAGTTGAATTAATGATTATATCTGGAGGAATAAATTGGCGTATCGCCAACCAGTTATTGCATTATTATTGACAGTAGCTGGCGATAGAATGCAACAGTAAACAATGAGAAATAGTCAAAACAAAGCAAAGCTCTCCAAGATTATGTATCCGTTACAAGGAAAAATATTCATTCACATCTAAACTTTCATTGTTAATATTTTGCAACCAATTTTCGTTAAAGATGTGTAATCAACATTTTCTTCTTAATGATATTCCATTTTTTATAACTCTTTCTACTGACAGGTAATTATGATATAAGTAAGAAAATTGTGATTAATTAATGGCACTAATATTTGTAAGTATTTTTATATTTTGAATAAATGGATAAGTTAATCATTATAAACCTTGTCTAATTTTCATCTCAATAATAATAACTACACCTGTAAACATTAAAAATTTTAACTGTTTCCAAAATCTGTAATCTAAGTAAAAAAAAATTACAAATCTACAATTAAGAGCGCTCAATTAGATAGATATCAGATGGTTTCCAGTTTAATATTACAACAGTTGTTTCACAGACAAAAAAGGATTATTTTCTAACACTCTAAGCTATATTGGTGCATGATAATTTTATTCCTATCACAGCTTTAAGTGCATTCCATGCTATTATTAGAATATTCAAGCCTAAAATTGGAAAAGAACAAACTTTCGTTCTATTTATAATAAATTCCTAGATTTTTGTACAGTTGAAAATATTTTTGATAATCATAACAATAAAAATAAGGAAACATTTTAATAATTTCGATTATGAAATGTTTACAAGTGATTAACAATATTTATTTTATCATATATATTAAACTTACAAACGCAACTAAAGACTCATTATTAAATGAAACTTATAATCATTGCTAAATAAATGACTCATTACTAAATCATTACTTAATGCACTGTATAATTCTAAACTTTTGATACGCTTAATTTTAATATTGAATATAAAATTTTTGTTTTATCAGTGGGTAAGGAAAAAATAATTTATTTAATTCTTACAAAGGACAGGTCTTAATACTTACAGAATTGAATTAAAACAATTCAAATATTTAAAATATTGTTGGCTGTATATGAAGTACTGGGTTAGACTATACTTTAGGGTGCCTCTTTGATTCTCGCCAAGTTGTGATCCCGATTGATCACCAAGCTGAGCAATATCGACTCGTGTTCTGATTGGTTTAGATCCAGTCGTGGCTCTAATTGATTTATCTAATTGGTTAACTGTTTGCACTATAATCGTATAACACAGTACAGGAATGGTGCTAAGAAATCACCAAGTTTGCCGAAGGGCACCCTAAAGTATAGTTTTACCGAAGTACTGTACTTATCAAAAACAAAACATAAAAATAAATATAATAAACATCCAACCAAGGAAAATGTGTTGGTGACGAAAGCTTATCTTTTTAGCTATTAGCATATGGATAATAGACATGATAATGTGGCTGAGAATTGATATTTAATTCAAAACATAATAAAACCTGTCAGGATGGTATATAAAGTTCACTGAATAAATCGTCGATTTAATTGGAGAACAGTACAGTAACATATAATGTCTAAGCAAGAAGTTAGAAAAGCTTGTTTGGATATATTAATATCACTTTGCATATAAAAATATGAATGCCTAACGTATTAGTGTAAACGTCATAAACAGATTTCACGAGTTAGATTTTTAGGTTATGATTTATACAGAAATTCATGTTGAGCGTCACAAATCAATTAAAAAAAAATTGAATACAAAGAGTGATTTATAAGAGTAAGTCTTAATATAAAGGGGATATAATGTTTTAAAGGACATGAATTTGTTTCCAGAAATTTATAAAGCAAAATGGAGAAAACAATAAAGCTTTAAAAATTAATATTCGCTTAAATAAATAAAATCTATTCTGGTTTCCGGTCGTGGGCACCTTACGAGTTGTAAGTGCTCATAGCAGAAAAATGATCGAACTCGGGAAATAGTTTATTTAGTTTACGGCATAAAATATGCAAATATGCGCATAAAATTGCGAAATTTAACTCACAACAAATAATTGCGTATAAAAAATTGAGTTATCTTGTTTTTGAAAAATAACAAGAAAATATGATATTCTTTTTTAAGATTTTCACGTTATATTAGTATATAGCGATGTTTGTGTCTAGAATAGTTTATGCTTCAATTTTTGCCACCAAATTCTAAATTAAAATGTAATTTAGGAATGTCATAACATGTGAATTCTCTTTCATTTCATCAATTTTTCATTTTCAAAATGCTAAATTTTGGAATATTTTATGCTTTGAGATATAAAAAAAAATGAACAAATGTCATTTTTACACAAAAGCTTTCTGTCCTGAAACACTCATTTCCTCCCAGTAATAAGCTTTCGTTCTTAACGCAAGTTACATCGTTCTTGTTGAAAAAATAAAAAAATCGGAAGCAATATTGCAAAACCTGAATTCTTCAGGTTGGTTATTTAGAGGAAATAACATTTGACGCCACTTTTTGGCGATGTTGCTTTGGGAAAAATGAAAATGAAATTGTGAAACAAAAACATAAATGGCAGAGGAAACGAGTTTTAAAATGGATTTTTCCTTTTAATGTTGAAGACAGTGAAGTGAAAAGTACAGTGGAAAATCTTTGGTGAATGATTTTCTTAATAGAAATTTTCGTGTGAGAGATAATTAATTAGTCTTTAACACGAAAATTGAAGTTAAATGACAAATAAAAATTAATAAATCTATACATATATTAAGGATTTTTCTATGCAATTTCTGTTTTGTAAACAACATTAGTAGTTAGGTTATGACGGACATTTTT
>JAPDSC010082933.1:13589-32141 GCA_026290005.1 Latrodectus geometricus | reverse complement strand
TTTCGAAATCAGCATTCCAATTAAATATTTTTATAAATTATTTTATTTGTTTAAAATAATTAAACTTAATTGAGGAACATTTACGAAATTCATATAATTTAACATATTTTATTTAACATAATTTTATAGTAATAATAAATTAAAAACATTAATTTAACATGTTCATATAAAGTATCCTGTTTTTACGCATCATTTAACTTCTCTCACTTTTATTACTTGGGAGTTTTCATTTTTTAAGGATTTTTTTAATCCTCTAATTTATAATATCTCTTAATGCTCAATTACTGAAATCCATAGAATCATTAATCCTTAAATTAAGGCTTCTATTTCTAAAACATTAATTTAAAAATATAAAATGTAAATAATGAATTTTAAAATTAAAAAAATCTTACTTTTAATCTGACTTAAATCAAAAATTAAAAATTATGGATGAGATGAATCTATGGACTTATTTATTTATCACACTTTAGGAAAAAATGTCTCTTCGGCTTTAGAACTACATTTTCCCTTGAAAACTTGTTTATTAGTTTCTTTGTCTCTAAATGGTAATTTTTTTTTTTATAAACGAGAACTGTTAGATTTGAATCTACAATTTAAAGAGATCTCTGAAATGCTACAACATACATACCAGAAGTAGGAATGGAACATGTGAAATGTAGAAATGTACCAAAAGCGCTAAGCATTCAGCTGCTAATTTTCTGGAGTCAAATTAAATCTCGGAGAATGGTACGTAAGACATAAAGAAACATAAATTTAATAATATTTCTGCAAAATATGTAAGCTACCTATGGGAAAAAGCAATATATTTTTTAAATTAAAAATAAGCATTAATATTTATTGATTCAAAATATATTAACATTTAATGAAATTAATAATTTCATCTTTTTAATTAAACAGTAGCACCGGAATTTAAGTGGTCAGGAATCTTCTAATGACATAGTTTTCAATCATTATTTTATTGAAAATCATGAAATCTTCAGGAATATCAAATAACTTTTCTTAATGTAGAGTTTTAATGATAAATACCGATAAAGTCAAATTTCCTATTATGAACCATGATTTTTTTATGATGATTGTAAAAAAAATAATTTTGATAGATTTAAAAATTTACTTTCCAATTTTTTATTTATTTATTTATTTATTTTTATTTATTTATTTATTTTTTTTTTGCGAGCTTACTCGGGGCATATAATTTACTACGGGTAAGCTCACCAGAATATTTATAAGTAATATATTTATATTTATAAGCATTTCACTTTACAAAAGTAATGTTTACAAAGTTTATTTCATTGAAATTTCTTCTATCATTGATATGAAAATTCAGGATTTACTTAATAATTCCAGTTGAATACAAGAATGGGGTTTTTCATTAAAATTATTCGAAAAACTTTATTTTTCCTTGGATTTTTCTTCATTTTAGTAATATTGAAAGTATTTTGGCGAATTTTAATATGGTTCGAATTTTCTTCAACAATTATCGAAAATTTAGTGGTATCTAAATTAGGTCACGGTAACAGAAATTTATCCACCACAATAATTTTTTGCAAATGTAATCAAATATTTTTTACAATAGAAATTAATATCCTTTTTTTTTTCTTTAAAATGAATCACTTTTTCTTGAGAGACATATTTATATATTTTATTTTTTTAAATAAATCAGTTAAGTTATTTTTTTTTCCGATTTCTGCGTGAAGGCATTCAAAAAACTCTTAAGGGCAAAATAAATTTTCCATAATTCTTTTTAACAATGCACAATTTATATCGATAACTTTATGACGTCAAAAAACTAAATAGCAAGGAATAAAGTTCTCACAACATATTTTTACAAATTCGAATCTTTGCCTTAAATTAGTCACAAGGGAGAACACGTAAAAGATTTTAATGACAGTCTAAGTAAGATAAAAACCATTTTCTTAATGCAAATGTGTCACTTTTACGACGTCACTAAAAATATTATTTGTTTTCACTTCAATATTTATTTTAAGATGCTTGCATACAGTTAAGATGCCATTTTTTAAAAATACAACCTAACGTCTTTTTATAAAAGTTAGCTGATATATATTTCAGAGAAATTTAAAAGTTTATTGTGCGTTTTTTCTGTTCTTCCCAGAAGTTATTGTTGTTTCAACATATTAATTTTATTTGGGGGCTTATGTCCCTTTGGCTAAAAATAAATAACACTCGAAGAATTTCGTGCGAGGTGTACATGCCTAAAGGGAAATACAATCTCTTTGGTGCGTCCCAAATTACCTATTTATCATCTTGGCGATCTCAAATCGCGCCAATTAAATGACTATCATTCAGTTCACTATTTTTTCACAATAAAGTTCTCTGGAGATGTTCATTTCTATTTTAAGTTTACATTTGAAACATAAATTTTCCAGTGGAGCGACTAACTTTCTAACATTATTTTTGGTTCGTATAAATTCTTCCCAAATGAAAAAAAAAAAAAAAAAAAAAAAAAAAAAAATTAGAATATTTTTTTTAAATACTTCCGGTTACTCGTTTATATATGTATGTATACATAAATACTCTCTCACCTGAACTCTAAAAAGAAGAAACTATTTATCAGTACAGCTTTGAAAATTATAAAATAAATTTTCAGGTGGTATGGTTGGAACAAAATCTGCTTTGTATATGGTTTTGAGGGTTATACTTCATAACTAATTGTGTGTAAGTAAGTGGCCTGGTTGGTTAGGGTGTCGTTCTCGTTACCAAAAGGTGGTGAGTTCGAATCCCGGCTTAACCGAAGATCCGTCGTGTTCACTAATGGCGACTGGGGCACTTGAAATATGTAGGGTCGCCATTCCAAATTAATACCTCTGGGGGTGGTTGGAGCCAGCCAATGGGTCTTCTCTGGTTTCAATCTCTGAATTGGAAGGTTCAGGTGGTGCTGCCATCTATGAGCCAAAATTCGTACTTCCACCTTCGTATGAGGGTGCTCTATTAAAAAACGGAAGACGCTCTTCCTCTGACTTCATTCGCCTTGTCTCTTGACGGGTGGGCTTGGCGTTGCCAAGTGTCATTAGAAACAACAACAATAATTGTGTGTGAGTGGATTATAAGAAAATAAATTTCACTATTTCATTAATGTTAAAGGAAATCAAATTCATCATGTAATACTCTGTCTTTTTTTCTAAAAATTAAAATCGTCTCATTAAACAATTTAATTTTTTCCACTTTAATGATTTTCAACAATTAAAACTTAAATCATATAACTCATAAATCAACTAATTATTAAAAAATAATTTATCTTTGGTTGATCAAAATGTAATTTGGAAATAAATGCTTTTAGAAATTTTTGCATTTTTGTTAAAATCATGCATACAATTGTATCATTTATAAGATCCCTCTTTGACATATATTGGAAATTCTATATTGGATGTAGCTGTTTGGATGATTTTCAAGATGACTGCTCCATGGCAGCTTGACGAAGAATAATTCTAATGCAAGGCTTTCAAGAATGATTTCCTCGAAAGGTTAGGCGAATCATACATCAATGACCAAATGTTGTAAAATATAGTATAATGGCTGTGATATTAATTAGAATGACTGCAGAACTCGAGTACTGGTGACCAGTATGCATGAAGTCATGTCAACTGCTATTGAGGATTGCTTTATATGATGGAATCCATACAGAGCTTAAACTACATGGTTGTTTTTGAATGTCATTTCAAATAAGCTAAAATAATCATGAAAGATTTCTATGAATTTCACTGAGAAGCAGCTGTTTTGTCACCATGACTACTTTATTTCTGATTGAAGAACAATGACTGACGTGCTGGATGACCGTGGAATAACTGAAGCGCGTTCGGAGGTCAAAATCAGGAAAATATGATGTAGATGTGGAGGAATGAATATTCACCACTGTAAGATAATTATGTTAAAATATTAAAGTCTGGTCTAGATGAAGCCCACAGAACGGTTGTTGTTGATGTGACAATTATTCATCTACAGGAAAGCATAGGAATAATTTCAATGCTTCATATATTATAGCACACAGTATTGATCTTCCTATTGATATAGGATAGAACCTCACATTAGAATCATATTTTAGATTACATGAAGTGGTTGAAGTTATTTCCATGTTCTTCAACAATAAAACTGTTATAGTGGAATATTCATGACTGATCAGCATGTATTCTATGAAATATCAGCTATTGTCACACCGATATAAAAACATCCATCAATAATCAAATTTTATGCTAATAAAAAGATTGTATCTGCTTAAATATTCTCAAAAAGCACAAAGATTAATAAGCTGCAATACTGATGCATAATGTGTAAAATCTAAAATGCAATTGTTATTGGCTTACTGGGTGACATACAGTAACCATGAAATTTTGAGATTTTTCCTTACTATAAACTACGAAGTTTCATAATTTAAAAAATGCTCACGCAGAGATTAAATTAAATATAATTATAAAGATAGTAATATATTTAATAATTTGATCACTATTCAGAAAAAAGTATGGTATGTGGTTAGTGAATTTAAGGAATATCATCATTTTTCACTAATCTGGAGCAAAGTAAAAAATCGGCTTCACTAAGCTCTTTGATGAGCACTTCATAAAGCCTAGAACACTAAGAGTTTTAATTAAGTCTAAGCCGTCATGCTCCTCTAAACGCTCAGGTGGCGCAGCATGTCCGTTTTTGGACCTTGAGCCATAAAACTCAACCAACTAAACGCTCAAGATTCATTAAATATACTTAGAGAAGAATGAGGGAAACATTGTTATACTAAAACTAAGTGAAAAATTAAAATTGAAAATTAAAAAAGAAGTTACTTTTAAAGTACTACTTTCAAGAAATTCATTTTCCACACAATTCCAAATAATAAAATGTTTGATTACAATTTCATTCCCATGCATATGAGGAAAATAAAATTCTGATTTTTGTCCATGGTACAACTTGCTTCGCATTGAAAACTGAGTAACTTGTTCTAGTTCCATAAATTTATTGCATATGTAGATACTTTATTTCCAGTTCTCTTCATTGGTGGAGCAAATGAGTCTGTTATTAATGATGCCATGTGTCAAGATCTCCGCCTGAACGCCGAGCGTCTTTTCATGTGCAGATGGGATCGTCGCGATTGCATATTCTCCTCTTAAATATCGCATCTTTTCTCATCTCTATTTGAATATTTTGAATGCCTAAAATATTCAGCTTCAAGCATCATTTGCATATGGGACGTTGCTTTTCTCGAAGAATAAAACGAAATGAAAAATATATGAAACTGTTTTCGCCACATTTTCTTATCTATTTCCCTGATGATGAATAATTCGAAATATGGTTATGTGAGGAAGAGAATTTTTCGAGGCATGATGGCATTGTCCTCGATGCCTCGAAAAAGGAAACATTTTTATTTATTTTTTGCAACGTTTACACGCACCACAAAGTCAAGCAATGCTTTGTAACCCTATTTTATTTGATGATCTAGCATTGATATTGGTTTCTTAAGCCAAGTTATTTCACTTCAAATCTTAAAACCAAATATTCTAAAAATTATGAAGCTAACTTTTTGTGGTTTCTTATTTAGAAATAGATATTGGATTTACTTTTAGTTTTTCTGCTCATTTTATTAAATATTTATGTGTTGGACAGATGATAAATAATTTAATTTCTCTCGTCTACTATAATCCAGTTAATAGCATAATAATGCGTGCAGTTGCCATCAATTCAAATATTCGTGAATTTGATTCCCACTTCAGATGAGGGTCCTTATTAAAGTTCCATTTCTAATTTAAACTATGGTTTCTATCAAAATATTCCACATGTGAAAAAAAGTAGCCATGCAATGACAAACAAAAATAAAAGAAATCCTTGATTGCAATAAACTTAAATTCTTTTGAATTCTCTCTTTAACCGCATTTTTTCATGGTACAAAGTCAACTGTCTTTGAAATTTTTCATCAATAGAAATTTCAATCTTTAAAATATCCTACTTTATTATGAGTAAATGTCATGGGGAAATGAATTATATTAATCATCTAATTAAATTACGACATCAATCTTCTTAATTTTGAATCACTGTCATGTGACAAGGTAAACAACTAAACAATTTATTCGTCGTAATCGGATTTTGGGCTCAAATCCGGATTATAATATTTTTAACAATATATTTCTATTATACTACTTATGTAAAGCCATTTTAATTAGTTGTACCGGTTTACTTACAGATTAATGTCTTAAGCATAACGATATTCATTTTAAATTAACATGAGATTATTTATTAATATAACAATTAAACATCAACCAATAAACACTAAATAACAAAAAATCGAAAATAAATAATGAAACTAAGTTTTTGTTGCTTACACACATGTATGTTTTATTGCTCCTTCTAGTGTTGCCATTTAAAATTTTCGAGATAGAATTAAAAACATTTACCAATCTGAGATGAAACTCGTTACGAAAGTTTTAATAGCTGTTGGCAATTTGCATGAAAAAATGCCACTTATATATGACAGTAATATTTCTTGTTAAATAAAATCTTAAAAAAAGCAAATCCCACTTCTTTCAGCTTGGAAAAGCACTATTGAAGGAGCAAGGTAATCAAAGTTTCAGATGGCTTGACTTATGCCTTTTCCGAATTTTATGGCTTTTGCGGCTATTAACAAGACAGGGTTAGGAAAGATGGCTCCAGTTTAATTAAAAACATCACCAGCAATTTACGGCATTTCATTTAAAATTTCAGCGTCATGAAAAAAAGAGGGAGAAAAATGAATTTTTTTTCCTAATGCTAGTTGTGAAGCCATGTGAAAGAACATATTTTATATCGAGACAAGAGAAATGGTCAGACTATTTCCTCCACTCGGAGGAATCGTTTCTTTTAGAATACTTGTTCCAACACGTCCGCCATTTACGGTCAGAAGGAAACATTTTTCGAAACGTCCAAGCTGATTGCATTTTTATTTTTAAAATCCGGGTGTCATGATATACATCAAAACCGGAAATAATGTTGACGTCACTCAGTTAAAAAACAAATGGCATAACAGGAAAAACAAAGATCCTAACTTTTTTCTGATAAATTTTAAAATATACCTTTAAAAATAATGCAAACTCCTAAAGAAAATATTTTTCATCATAAGAAAGGAAAATCATCGATTGAATCTAATGATAAATGATTTCTTTATAATAATTTTCAATCCAAACAGAGAAAATATAACTTTATCAAAAATGAACAGTAACCATAATTATGATTTCCTTATGTATTTTATAATTGATCCTTAATTTCAATTTCTAGTTTGGTGGGGTGAACAAACTGTGTCATTTTAATTCAATCTAATAACTAAAAAAAAATACATATAAAATTTTCAATTTATACTTTTGCTCCCTGTAGCCTAATGGACAGCATACTTTGAAATAGAATGTTCCGGATTCCATCTCAGGCAAATTGAACAAGGATTAGTCATGGATGTTGTGCTTCTGAATTCAAACCTGTTAGATTCATTAAGACCTAGAAATTTTCAGGGTTATCTCCTTTAAGCCACATAAATGCAGCCCATCATCTATGAAAAGTTTTCCCAGTAAAGAATACTATATGGTGGATGTCAAAAAATCTTTCAACTGACTTTGGATATTAAATTGTCTACTGAGTGGCTTCAAAATTTATACGGCATCAGATTTATTGTGAGGTAATGGAAGATTTGCATTCTTTGAATTTGCCTGTACCCGGATTCATTTCCAGATTTTGCTCAGATATGGGAGCTGAATGTGCTGATTCTGGTTTCTTTATGTGTTCATCCCTCAGAAAGGATGTTTGTGAGTTTTTCTAGCTTCTTTCCTTGTGATATTTGAATGTGGACCCTATCAGTGAATGGCCCTGCCGAAAACAAAATGCTGCAAATGCTGAAAATCCTGACTCAACTTTCAGATATTAAACTGTCCTCTGTGTAATAGTTTATGAAGTTTCCTTCGTAGTTTCCTTATTTTCAGGGTGAATGTTTGAGATTAAGTTTCTTTTCCAGTGACCCATGTACGCGATACTTTGTATTTCTACTATTTATAGAAATAAAAAGGGTCTTTGAAAAATCAGTTTTTATTTTTTGTATTCACATCTGTTGAGGACTGTGCATTTAACTTTTCCTGGTTTTCCATGCTTAAAATATATGAATATGTTCCATTTCCATGCAATGTTCAGAAAAACAATTTTCAGCTGCTTCGGAATTTACTACACAATATTTAATTCGAACATACTTGCATGCACACATAGCTATGTAGGCAAGCTTTGGACTATACGTAAGTATTTGGAATATTCGCCTATTACCACGTGCCACGTAATTTTGAACCACTGTCAACGGATGAAGTCGGCATTTGAGCTGCCATCCCCCTCACCACATCTACGCAACATGATGTGGTGAAAGAGACTTTGGACGTCACAGATTGACGTGGGCACGTCCTCAAACCAATGATCTCTAACAACTTAGTGAAGGTGAATGTAATCATCCTCTTATCTGCTGTCCACGATGAGGAATACTTCACTTTGCTAATCTTACGGGAGGCGACAGGAAGCTATTAATCCACTAGAGTTTGATATCCAATTCATACGAACATATTAAAAAAATTACTTTCATCTTCACCAGGCAGACTTTTCAAGAAGTCGCCTCAAATTCAATCTGCAGGTTCGGTTAATTATCTTAAATTAATCGAAATGCAGAATCATTAGTTTGGTAAGTAGTAAATATATTTTCACTATCAAAATTTACTTAAACGCAAAATAATTACCTGAATAAAATTTTTGAGGATATGCCTGAAGCCAAAAAGAATGCCAAGTAAGAACAGTGTTGTATACTGTTTATTTAATAAACCTTTACAATATTTTCTGCTAACATTTCACTAAAGTTACTGTCTTTTAAATATAATTATTTCAGTATGTTTTCATCCAGTATAGTGTGGGAGTCATAGCTTAGAGTATAAAAACATCCCAACTATTCTAATCAACTAGGATCTGAATGAGAAATTTTTGAAACATCCTTATATAATCAAAAGAAGTGAGAATTTCTTTCTTAATTTTTCATAAATATTTTTAATGCAATTGTTTTGTCACCATAACAAATTAAGAATCGCCGAATTTAAGTTTAAGTATTCGCAGCATGTGTTATTTAGTATAAAAAAAAATAAAATAAAATAAAAGATTGACATTTAAAATGGTATATTAATGTTTGTCGCCGATTAGATAGGGAGAGAAAATTATACCATTGTATATTTTGAAGTAATGCAAGTAATTAACTTTTATGTGATAATTATACAATTTCTTTTGAGGTTGTAATTTATTTCCGTGTAAAATATTTGTCATTAAATGTAATTAATAATTTATATTCCCATAAAGAAAATTAACAATTTTATTTCTATGTTAATAATTATTTAATTTGTGGCTATGAATATTTAAATGTATATGAAAGTAACAAAGTAATTCATGAATTATCTCATATTAAAAAATATATATATCCGTTTAAGAATAAATTGTCCCCTTTAAAAATGACTTCATGCTTATCTTAAGAATAAAAAATTGAAAATAAATAAAACTATTTGGAATTTGGACTCAAATATCAAAAAATACTAAATTATAGATATGTATCTCATACTATGCCAACGTCGACAATATATGTCGAAGATCTCAAAATCTCTCCTTCATATTATAACGCTTAAAAAATATTTTCAACTTTTTTTAAATTGGGATGATTAATAATTAAAAAATATTTATTTGAGCAAATTAAAATGAAATTCCTATCATTAGAAAAGTGGCACGCATCTAAAAAGTCAATTAAAAAAAAGTAAAAAAAATTTTTTTTTTTTTTTTTTTAAAAACAACTATTTTCTTAATAAATCACAAGCAAAGAAAAACCATAGTTGTGTTGCCAAGATTTATCATTCATGAATATATTTTTCAGTACTAAATTAAATGGTTAATATGTCAGTGTGAATTTACTATTCTTATTAATATGTTTTTCATGAACGCTAATATATATATTCCATATTAAATATATAAAATCACATTCTGTAGACCCCCCCCCAAAAAATGATTTGTCAGTTAAAATGCAGTCTCACATGTAAAAAAATATATATGTCTTCCCAAACTTTGCACACGAACATTCTTTTAACTCGAATAATTTTATAATATTGATTCCTGAATCAAATTTTTGTATAATTAATAGCAATCCGAATTATTTTTAACTACTTTAATACATCGATCAAATTAATAAAAATTTTATAATTAAAAATGTTTAATAATAAGTTTTTACTGAAATTTTAAAATGAAAAATTAAGTCGTAATTATTAAAAAAAATTAAATGCCAACATTCGATTTATATCTATTTAAGAACAGATTAATTGAAATTTAAGTATTAAATATTTGTTCCTAATTTGACTGATAGATGGCAGCATTTGATTTCATCACTCTCCTTTTGCGATGTAGTAAAAATAAAATTTTGCGTTGTAGCAACAAGAAAGAGAATAACTAAATTCTAAGTTTTTTAACTTTATAATAAAAGTAATGATTTAAAATATTTTTGGAATAGACTTTAATTTCTTCGTAGAAATATAAATTGATAAAGATTAAATAATTCTGCTCAAAAATTTATTTTTATTTTTAAAAATAAAAACTTAAGCATATAACTCGATTGTTATTAAATATAATTATAAGTAAAATTAAAAAATAAATATTATTAAATATAATTTTTAGAATAACAAAATATGATTTAATATTATGAAACAATATTATTAATAATGGAATATTTTTTATGTATCTCAAACAATAGAAACATTAAATAACTTTTAATAGACACTTTAAATTTTTAAAAAATATTCATCACATACCTTTTTTGGTTTTTAACTTTAACTGCTGTAACTATGGTTTTATAAATTTTTTAATAACGATGCATATTTCATTTTCACTAATTCTCGCAGTTTTATTTAATTAAACTGAGCTTTGCCAAACTGCTTAAAAAAAGACTACTTTTAAAATTTTGTTTTAGTTCCTTATAACTTCAGAGTTATTTCAATTTTAAAGATTATTTTTCCTTTCTTAATTATATATATCAAAGCAAAAAATACCCATTGGCAAATTAGGAAGATATTACAAATTATTTTAACTTCCGATGTTTCATGTTCCATAATCTTTATTTCATGTGGTCAATAATGACACTTTGTTTATCTTCAGATAAATTTATTTATTTTAATTACTACGAGATAATATATACCACGAAGTTTTGAGAATTGAAAAAAGCGATTCACAACTAACTGGATTCACAATCACAGACAGATTTATTAACAACACTAGGTAATCAATAATCTCATCCGGTTTTTATAAAAACAAAAATTCTATTAAAACAAAACAGAATTCATGACTGTTACAAAAACCCTGACTGTTTTCTTGAATTGAGTTTTTTAATGAAAAATAAATGCTAGTGTATATGTAAATTTTTTCAATGACAGTATAAAAGTTTGTAATATATATACATATCTTTGTTTTTAAATAATATACGTTGTATATTAAGTCATTTATTGACGTTAAGTCATTTATTTCATATATTTACAAATAAATATGTGTCACGTGTTTTCATTGAATTAAGGGGTGTATTTTGTTTTACTAATATTTAATCTGAATGTGGTGATGGTGAATAACATTTATATCATTTCATTTTCTTGAAAATCCTTATTTATCCTGCATTTCTATTTAAAAAAAAAAAGTTTAATCTCATCTTTTGCATGTGGTAATAAATTGATTTTGAGATTATTATAACTATCAACCCTACTGCTACAATCAAAACCCAACTGCTAAAAGACTGATAACTAATCAAGAATACATTTTTCAGTTTGTGATTCGCTTCTCATTTTTCTGTCACTTTATGAGAACCTATAGTTAAAAAAATGTCTGAATCACTACGAACACCTCGCATAAGATTTTTTCCGATGTGTAAATCGATATGAGAACTTTTGAGCGAAATCCAAATCACTATCTATTAAATTGCCAGCTCCATTAAATTTATTTTGCAGATTACACATAGTATTGAAAGTAAGACTTTATTCGAGGGTAAAAAAAATGTAATAAAATAAATAATAAGTTTTGTTTCCACGATTTACAATAACCACAACTATATTCAGAGCACTGAATAAAAGAAAGATAGTTTGGATGAATTGAGGTCGATTCTCTTTTGCACTTGTTGTCCAAGTTGATCTCTAAGCCTATGTTAAAGAAATCCATGCTGTTTTCACCCGCAGCAAAAATATATTCTGAATTCATCCTACAATAATTGACCAAATATTTTTTTAAAAAATCTTAAAGATAATAATGCGGAGAAGCAATGCAATTTGTTGAGATAAAAAAATCTTGGACACTCCGCGTAACTCTAAGCACAGATAACTGCCTCATATTTTTGGACAAAGTGCAAATGAGAGGTGGGCACCTGAGCTGATTTTACACATCTCACAATGAAAGAACATTGTTTATTTTTATAGAAATTTTAAACTTTTTTTGAGCTTTTGAATATGAAAGTCATCTCCAGGATCATGGGTTGTTGTATTTAGAACACGAGAACAATATACATTTCCATTAGGCTACTATGTTGCACTCGATCATGAGTAAGATGCTTCCATGATTTTTTAAAACCACTGAAATAAACTCATGTCCAGGTGCTTTCTTACCTCTAATTAGACAAACAGTGGTGA
This sequence comes from Latrodectus geometricus, assembly GCA_026290005.1. Lineage (NCBI taxonomy): Eukaryota > Metazoa > Arthropoda > Arachnida > Araneae > Theridiidae > Latrodectus > Latrodectus geometricus. Next base: position 19,473 of record JAPDSC010082933.1, on the reverse strand, counting down.
ATCAAAGATCTTCCCTATAATGATCCTTGATTAGTTTTCAGCCTCTAATGGGTTTTTTACTTAATTGCCAATAAAAGTCTAACTCTTTTGAATCGGTTCATGTCAATCTTGGACTTCCTTGCTTAATGATTCTAGTGACATTATTATTGTAAACAAAGTATTTACATTCTCTGTTCTGACATTTATTTAATTAATCATGCAATTAATTTTAAAGATAAATTTAATAGCAAAGAGTCAGTAGTTTAACTTTTCATAAAGCTGCGCTTTATGAAAAGTTAAACTACTGACTCTTTGCATGTGTAATTTATTTTAAAATACGAGATATCTTTGAATTTTCTAAAAGACTATCTTGAATCCAAAAACAGGAGAGACTGTTTTATTTTTATTTTACCAACAATAATATAGTTTAATAGAGTTTCTGAGATATAAGTTTTGCATTTGATAACAAGATATACATTTTCTATAAGTTTACGTTTCTGATATTAAGGTTTAAATTACGCTTGATATTAAAATTGGAGTTTTTGCTTTTAATACTTATGCAGTTTTTGTTGGGCTTGTAAATAAATATTTTTCTTTTACTATTTACGAATGTGTTTTATTTTAAATCTGATGCGGAACAATCACATTGCAATATCTTTTTTCTTCTTCAATATCATTTTTAATAGCTATCAACATTAAAGGAATCATCAAGTTTATTTTTCTTATTTTAAAATATTTTAATTTCATATTGCTTATAGCTTGAAAGTATCTTCTCTAACAATTTTTTTTTTAATTTTTGTCATCAATACTATACTTTCCGCATATTTTATATGACGGAAAACAAAATATTTCAGTTATATAAATAACATAACGTGTAATATCTTATTTTCAAAATTTGCAATAAAACTCATCTCCAGTTTAAATGCTACTCATATTTGGGAAATACAAATCAGAATAATTCAATTAAAAAATTTGTAGATAAAAATCTGTGCTTTTAAAAAAGAAATCCAGATTTTTGAAGCCTAAAAAGGCTTCATGGCTGAAAAAAGGCTTCATGGACTAAAAAGTCCATAAGAAATACGATTCAACAGAAACAGCCAATCAAGGATTTTAAGAGAAATTCCGTTTTAAGGAATCAATCCAATGTAATATAATTACTTAGTTTCAAACATATAGGAAGAATTTATTTTTTATGTAAAACTTTTTTTTTTTATTTACAATTGACCCATATTGATTTACAGCATCCTTTAAAGCTAAGAAGCCTCTTTTAAAGTGGGAAGAATTCCGGCAATCGCATCTACATCATCATCAATATAAATCAGAAGCTTCATTCATTGATGTTTAAATATTAAATTTCATTTTTCTCGATCTCATTTGATAGAATATATATGAAATTTCATATAAGGTATTAAAATATCTTAATAATAATTACTAAACCAACACTTTCCATATCATCAAAATACTAGCTCAATTTATTTAAAATCTTATTGAGGCTTCTTTATGGAAGTTACTATATATAAATTTTATAAATCAAATTAGGTGTAGGTTTTTTAATTTCTGTTCACTTAAGATCAAAGGTCATAATTCTCGTCTCTCTGATTTTTCAAGAAGTATTCTAATATTGGACTAGATCTCGAGGTAAGGCAAAATTAACGATTGTGGCAAATTGATAGTCATATCTTATTTGCTACAAACGAGAAATCAGTATTTAATATCTACATTAGCGTTTCTAGAGCTATTTGTTTACAATGACTGAAGAAAAGGACGTAGTTGAAATCACCTTGCACAGCTTGCTCCACCCATTTCCTTTTTTTATAATATCATTTTATCATAATTTGATCACACTTTATGATGTCACTATTGATACCTGTTCTTCAAGAGGTGAATCGGCGACAGAATCAACTCGTTTGCTATTAACTTTAGTAGGAACTAGGAAGGTAATTCACGTGTAATCAGCGTTGTCAAGTTTATGTGGCAACCCCATTCAACAAATCACAAACTGCTTCGCGCATGCTCAGTAACATGCAAGTGTATTTGTAATGGGCGTGACCTCGGATCTTATATTATTTTTATTTCGCACGCATGCTCATTAGGGATTTCATTCATCATTTTGATAAGAGTAACTCCTTTGGTTAATGGCTAGTGAAAATTTTGGAACTTTACTCCATGTGAAATGTTTATTTATGAAATTTGACTAAAATATCAGAAAAAATAAAAACTATTTTTTGTTGTTCTTCAACGTGAGATACAAGTTAGAGTTTGTGCTAAAGCAAAGAAACTCTAGAATCATCTCTAGTATAAATATGTAAGAAATCGGTTATATATTATTAGACTACGTACATAACAGGTGTTTTCTAATATTTAATGTAATCACAATTCACATGAAGATGCTTTCATTATTATACACACTACATTAGATTATTTTCTACTTTTTTTATTTATTTCTATACCATGCTTAACCAAGTACTTCCGCTCTAATTTTTTTTCATAAGCTCAATTTAGACCTGTTATATTATGAGATGTCAATTTTTTTTTATTACGACCGCATTATTTGTTAAATACATTAATCTAAAATCTGCATTTGGTATTTGATCGTCTGTGAAGCTTGAAGTGAGTGATTAATCTACCTTGATAATGCTATACTCACGACGTTATAAGCGTGCAAATACTTAATATTTTATCTAACTATCTGAAAACTCCATTGATTGTAGAATTTTGTCAAATTTGTTCTAATATTTGTTTCTGAAAATATGCATTTGCTCTAAATGAACGTCTTTATATGCCGTTTACAGTTATGTCATTTCCTGAATTATGTTTTTTAGATTTATAAACTGATAACTTACATTCTGGAAATATGCCACCCTGGCATTTCTTCTGTAGCTTATTTCAAACTCTTTAAAAATAATTATACTTCCTAAGCAAATTTGATGTAAACATTTTTATTATTATATTAGTAATTCTTATGAAGAGTTATTTACAGAGCAAATTTCTTATGAATTGGATAATCTAATATAAAATTACTGATTTTAGCTATATATTAAGTTAAAAGTCACTGATATATTTAATTTATTTCTTGGTTATTTACTAAAATAATAATTATTATGATTTATTTAAATGACCAACAAATTAATTATAAAATTTTTTTTCATTATTAGATTTTGTATTTATTTTCATTGAAAATTTGTGATATAAATGATAATTCATTTGTTTGATCTGATTTTTAGAAGATATTTATTTAATTTTTACCTATTAAATCATATATTTCAACATTATTCATGAAAATTAGTGCGAACATTTCATGTATCATTGTCTAAATCTTCTGAAATAAATCATATATTTCAATATTATTATTTAGAAATTAGATTTCAAAAATTATAAAATATAAATAATTTTGAGTTGATTAAAAGTCAATTTAATGTGTTATTTTTTTATACTGTTAAATTTATAAATTCTATCCTTAAGACACTTTTCATTATCCTATTCATTGTTTTTTATTTGCCATTTTCATTGTTTTGAATTTAATAAAAACTTATTTAAGATAAATAATCTCCATACTTGTAATTTTCTTTTATCTTAATTTATGGGCAGAACATTTTAATGTGAAAAGAGCTTTGCAACTAAGAAACTCTTTTGTTATATCCATTGTTTATCTGATAAATTACAAATATCCTCCGAATTGTATAAAATACTATAAATTCTCCCACAAAAAACATAATAAAATTTTATTGTTTGTTTTTGTTAATTTCAAGATCACAAAATTAGGAAATCTTTTTAACTTTATAAAATTTTATTTTCAATTGAATTTTCTGTTTCGATTATTTATCAATTGAAATGTAGAATTCCTTATAAATGTCGAAAAATTTAATTTTCGTAGACCTGTGGAATTTTATAAGGGAATATTTTTAAACTTTATTTGTTATGAATTCAATAAAAATATGAGAATACCTAATTATTATAAACATTTTAAAAGTTTGGAATTCATTATATTAAAAAAATATTAAAAGTAGTGTTGTTCAAATTAAATTCATGATTTATAAAACACTCATTAGATTCTGTGTTTTGAAATGTATCATTAAATTTTAGAGTTCGCTAATTGTTTTGAATTCATCAAACTTTCTAATCAATTTACCAATACTGTAACTTTTAATGTGCATTTGTATTCATATTAGATGATTTGACTGATTATGTCAGCTTCATCCAAATTTCTGAAAATTAAATAATTGGTACAATTAGTTACATAATAATTTTTAATTATTGAGAAATTTGGGTACTATTCCATTTACCCCTACAATTGATCATCAGTGATTGGTCAGCAATTTCAGTCAGAAATAAACTTTGTTGTTTAAATTTTGTTAATAAATGATAACTATTTAATTTATAAATTCTAAATGAAATGTTTGTACAATTAATGTAGTTTCTAAAAATATAAACCTTTTTAAACAATATGCAAATCAAATATTTAGGACAGTAATTTTTTTTCTTTCCCATTATGATGATGATCATATTATGAGGTATAATGGTTTTTGATCCTCTCAAATTATCTTAAATATGCCATTTTTAAACTCTCACAATTCAATTAAATATCTCTATTAGCTATTTCAAGAACCTGGTTGGTTCCATTTCATTTTAGACATTTCATTAAGTAATTAAAATCATCAGTTATTATAAGTAACTAGTGTTGATATTTAATCAGTATGACTAAAAAGTTCATAGAAAAGAGAAATTCAATTTTTATAAACCAGCTATAAATATGAACTTTTAAAATAATTTTATTATTATTGTTTTTTTTTTTTTTTTTTTTTTTTTTTTTTTTTTTTTTTTTTTTTTTTACATTTATAATGAGGAAAATATTGGAAGTATCAAATAGCATTTTATTGTAAATTACTTCATTAATGATGTATAGTTTTAAGTTTCCAAAATAGTAATAACTGTTATATTGTGAAGCTGGTAACATTTGTTTTCTTTATAATATTAATGGTAGCTTATTTGCATGTTTGATAATTTGCACAGACCTTTAGAATTTCAATTAATGATTTCTTTTTATCCTAAATTAATTTGTTGTTCAAAAATGTCTGCCCATATTATAGTAATAGCAATGAAGGAGTAAATTTTATAATATCATTGATTTTTTTTTTTTTAATTTTATCCATCTGAAACTTGTTTCATAACTTGTTTTAATTTTTTTTAAAGTTTAATCCATTTAATTTGAGTTTTAGGAAATTGATAAAGGGTAAATGTCAAATTTATGCTTATAATTTTTACTGTAAATATAATGTAATCATTCAATTAAGGAAATTTTTATTATTTAATCCTAAATATGAATTATTGATCTTCTCTTGTGAAAAAATTAGTAACTATGCAACTTTTTTTTCTAGTTAATTCAATATAATTATTTTAAACTTTAGCTTTGTAAAAATTGAATAATTTTATGATTAACCTTTTGAATCATATTTGCAAACTTTTTATTCAGTAATTCACAAATGTAATTCATATGCAATAGTCTTCAAAATTTGCTTATAATTAAAGTCTAAAATCACTATTTATTAACTCTCATGCATAAAAATTAGGAAATGTTCCATTTTGCTTTTTTAATTTCTCAATTTTTTAAACATTTTATTTTATTTCAGTTATTGAAATAGCATGATGATAGAAAGGCATGGGAAAATCTGATATGTCCTCTGTTTCATCACTTGATTGCAGAAATGTCTTAGACTCAATATTAAATGAATATGACCAGTTCCAAAAGGAAGAAAATAACTTAAGGTATACTTAATATATTAATAATAATAATTTAAAGTATACTATATATTTGCAGATTATTTCTCCTATTAAGATTTGATATTTGCTCATAAGGATGGCTTATATATATATATATATATATATATATATATATATATATATATAT
>JAPDSC010082933.1:0-13489 GCA_026290005.1 Latrodectus geometricus | reverse complement strand
ATATATATATATTACTTTAGAAATATGTAAATGAAATCATAAATTGTAACTGTCAACATGTGATCTCAATGCATAGTTGCAAACTTGTCCTTAAAATGTATGATTTCCGGCTGTATTGTAAGGCCTTACAATCTAGATTGTATGGATTTACAATACTGTCAAATTAGTCTGAGAATATAAAAGTCTTCTCTCTGGTCTCGTGAAAGTGATTGAGTAATGATAAGATTTTTACAAAGAGAGAAAAAGAAATAAAAAGAGAAAAAAGCTACTAAAAAATAAAAAGAGAAAAAAGCTACTTATTTAAAAAAGAGAAAAAAACAGCAAAGAATTGATTTTTGTTGCCCTTATTAGTAAATGTCTTTATTACTTTAATTAATTTCATGCTATAGTTTTTATAATTGGTATTGTTTTTGCTAACACACTCATTGTGTGTTAGAGAGGAAATTTTAGCCAATAAACTATATTTGTATACTCATCAGTTTTTGTTTTTAATGCATTATTTTTTTAATTGCCAAGCAATTTCCTTTGTAGTATCATAGCAAAATCATATATAGAATGTTTCTAGTTCAATGAAAATGACTGATGAAAAGTAAATTTGTCATATTTATTCCATTAAATGCCAACATTAATTGTTAGCAAATCTTAAGGTAAATAAAGGTTTTTTAACAAATAACACAAAAGTTAAATAAAACTAAATGATAAACCATTTGGATCTCATATTTATAGGAATAGTATTTAAACTTTACATATTAAAAGGAATAATGAAAAACTTTTGAAATGTACATTTTCGAGTTATTCTTCAGATTTGTAAAAGTTATTAAAAATGTATGTTATTCCCATTTCTTAATTAGTTATATTATCCTGTAGTTAATCTCAATTTAATTATACTAAATGGAATGTTTTTTTCCTGACTTGTTCCACTCTACTTGTGCTTATTTTCTGAATAAAATGTTTTTTTGTTTTATCTATTTTAATTTCCCAATGAATTTTGCTTAGCATAAAAATTATTTATTTTGTTCTGTGGTATATAACAGGGAAAATTTTTTTGAAATTAATGAAATTTTATTGATAATATTTCAGTAAGCTGCATGAGGAATTGGTTTATTTGATTGCTCAACGGAATGTTTTGTCAAAGAAAAAATCTTTCAATGAGAAGAATTGTGTTATTTGTTGCTTAGCATTTAATTTATTATTTAAAAGAAAATTGCTATGCCAAGATTGTAGGCTGTGGATTTGTCGATCATGCTCAACCTGGGATAATGCTTCTAAACAGTGGCTGTGTCATGTTTGTGAAAAACAGAGGTAAAAAAAAATAATATATTTCTTTCTTTTTTTTTAACAAGTGTTTTGATTTATAGTTTTGAGTTTTTTGCCATTTAAAAATATTATTTATACACTCTTATGTGATTACATATAATATTTTGCTCTCTTTTTCTTTTTTAAATTATCTTTTAAATAGATTTTGTAATGCATAATTTAAGGCCGGGAAATATTTTTAGTTAGTTTATTTAAAAAAAGTATATCTTTTTTTTCTTCAAGCATTACATTTTTTGTCTCTTGAAAGTTAATAATTTTAATCTTTAGTGTGTGGTAACATATTTTTAAAGTATAATAATATATTAAGTGGGATTCATCATTAAGAATTCAAATTTATTAAATTCTTAAAAAAAAAAAAATTATTAGACAATTTTTTTTAAAAAATCTAAAAAAAATTTTTAATTTTGATTTTACTGTTATTAATTTCTGTTTGGCAACCAAATAGTTTTCTATTGAAAATAAAATGCCTGTTACAAAATTTTAGAAAGATTGATAAGTTTGAAGCAATATTGAATTTAATCGGTTTTAAGCAATATGGCTATATTTTTCTTTAGAAAAAATGCCACAAAGTAAATAATTGGCTTCATTTTATTTAAGTGTTTTTTTAGTTCTTTTTATTATTTTCTTTTTTTTAAATTACTTGGGTCAATTTCTTTTATTAAGGAATAATGAGTTTTCAACAAATGCCTTTATTTCATAGTTTTCATAATCTGTTAGAACTCTTATATTTAAATAATATAATAGCAACCAATTGTGTTTAATTCTTAGTTATATTTAAAATTTTAGGTTTTTTTATTTTCGAATGTAACAATATCTTTTAAACTATGTAATCATTAAATGTTTATTAAAATGTATTAGTATTTAAATTTCTTCAACATATGAGATAAATGTAGAAATTGTAAATATTCAATGAAAAATTGTTGCTTGTATGTAAATTAAATTCAGAATTCAAACAACCAGTGTTTTAAATTTTAAGATTTAAATTTTGTAAGTTACAATTTTAATAATTAACTTGACATCACTCTTTAAAAATCTTTCATATTCTGTGATAATATTGTATAAAATGGTTAATCATATTTTGTATTAAATATTTAAGAATACTATATTAAACAGTTAAGAACATATTTACAATTTTATATATCAATATGTCTCTTAATGATAAATCATATTTCTAAAACTTCATATCGTATATAAATCCAGACTAATTATTATAATATTTTTTTTATTTTATATAATACATTTTCAACGACATTTTTTTTTAAATTTTGTTGTAACTTTTTTCTTGAATATATTTGTTGTATACTAGCAATATATTATACCAATTGATATAAATTTCTTAACACAACAGATATTTTCTTATTAAAATTTTTCTATTATTTAGTTTTATTATTTTTATCTTCATTACGACTTAACAAGGAAGCAAAACAATTTTGTGCAAAGAGTAATTTCTGAACAATTCTATTTCATTTTGGAATAATTTCTGTGATTAATAACTAAAATAGTTGATCAGAAAATTAAGCTAAAACTAAAGTTGAAATCTGTCTTTATGATCTATTTTTATGGGGGAAAATGTCCATTACATTATTTGAAAACTAATTTCTAAACATTAAGTTAGACACTTTCATGTAAAGTAAATTTTGTTTCTAGAAGTTTTGAATATATTGAAAATGTATTCCTTGATCAATTAAAAATATTTAGGTTGAAGAAATATAAAAAAAAAAGAAGAAAAAAAAAAGGTATATTATATGCTATTTATTTTTAGATTCTAAAAGGATGTATATGATTTTTAGATTCTGAAACCACAATTGAGAAATCTACACTTCATAAAAATTTTGAGAATTATTTTTAATTTTTCCAGAGAGCATTGAAAATATTTGGAATTTGATTAAATCAACTTAAAAAATTATAATATCTATGAAATATTTAAGAATATTCTTATATACATTTTTTATATTAAATCAAGATTATTTACTCCTTATTATGTACAATATTTTCATGTATTAATGGGATTTTCTTTTAAATAATCTTAAAATTTTATTTCCTTAATCCTTTGAGTAATGAATTATTTGAAGGCTGTATTGTATTAAAGTAAGCAGATGAGATGAGTTTCACTCGTCAATTTCCTAAAGGGTTAAAAAATTAATTTACACTATTATATGTTATGTGCTTTAATAATAATTTTTTTCATCTAATAAATTTATATTTAATTGTTAAAAATTTTAAAGAACTTGCAAATAATTTTAAATAAGAATATTTGCCTTAAGAGTTTAAATTTAAGAATCACAATTTTTTTAATTTTAAGTACAATTAAGGAGAATATTTTCAATAATGAATTGTTGTGTATTCTTTCTATGATTTCTCTATTAATTTTGAATATATAAAAACAAATATTTCTCTGATAAATAATGATAAAATTTTTCATATATTGATAGTATGCCATCAGAACTAATTTTAAATGAAACTTATATTTTATTTTTGTAAATTTTTTTAGAGTACTTTCACAAATATTACTTAATAAAAATGTAAGTAAAATAATGAAAAGAGACATTTTTTAAGTCAAATGTTAAAAATAAATTTCATTGTAATTTTTCTGTGTACAACTAAAATATGTTTCCAAAACATTTTTTGTTATTGTAATATTGATTATATATTGCTCCAATGGTATTTGAAATAATAAAATATGAAAGAATAAAATGAATTCTTGAAATTTTGTACCAGTATTTTATACAATTTTGAGAATTAAAAAAAAATAAGTTTGCAGAGAAGATTTTGTTTCAGGTTTTTATATTTTTAAGGTTATAGAAATGTTTTAAAAGCGTTAAAAATGTTTTTCTTTGATATATAAAAGGTTATGATTGTGATATTTTTCTCATTATTGTACTACTCTAAATCTGTATGTAAAAATTCTCACTTACAGATATTTGAAATTGTATCAAAAAATGAAGTTTCTATAATATTTTGTTTACAGAAATTATTTCCAGAATAAAAACAAAAAATATTTTCACTAAATTAATGAAATAGTTTAGTTAGAGAGAGTATGATTTATATGAGAAAGCATTAAAAAGTATGAGATTTTATTTTAAATAATAATGAAATTTTAAGAAATATTATTCTAATAGTACTGGATGAAAATCTTTTTATGTACTTTACATTATAGCAATATTTTTTTAAACTCTGTTGATTGTTAATATCTGATAATGTTACTTATATAGTCTAATAGATATATTTTGTTTTTTAGAAATGTGCATTTCTATTTTTTTAGAAATAAAATTATTTATTTTTAGATTCAAATATAGTTTTTAGTTCATTATTTAAATTTTAATTGTTTTAATATAGCATTTCAATCCTTATAGCTAATGATATTTTATTTTATCAGAATAATTTTAAATATATGTCAAAATACTTTATCTTTAGAAAAGTTTATATATCATATAATTAGTAAAATAAAATAATTATTAACTTGAATTAATCATTTATTAACTAAATCAAGAACATTTCTTTTGCTTAAATTTATTCATTCCTTACAGTATAATATTGACATAGATTTTAGGTAGCCTCCAATGTGCATGACTGAATTATATTTGTATGACCAGATAATTACAACACATAAAGAGTTGAAGTCATATTTAAAAATAAATATTTTTATATTAAAAAGATTTTAAAACTTATATTTAACTGAATACATTTTGAATTTAAATTTTTGTATTTATCCTACCAAATTGTATGAATTCAATTCAAAACAGTTTATTTAAACAAAAATATTTTGTTTGTTATTTGAAGGATGGATCTTACATAAATAATCTTTACATATATACCATAATCTATGTTAGAAAATTATAGATATAGTTTCATATTCTACAATATTAATATATAAACATCCTTTCATTTTTATGCATTTTTTTAATAATAGATTTGAAGCTATCTAATTATTTCAGTTACTATACTTTCTTTGTCAGTAATACTTTTTTTTTTTTCAGTTTTGTATCTGATAATATTTGATATTTATGTATTAGTGTCACCACAGCCAATATTACTGTTTTTTTTTATAGCATTTTAAATGATTATTTTTCTGATAAAACACCTAAGTTAGTATCTTCTTGTAAGTGCTTTCTTTTGTTATGATATTTGGTTGCAATTACCATGACACTATATCATCTTGATGTAAAATTGGCTGCTATAAAACTAATTCGTTAGTTTATTTTAATGTGTCATTACATTATTTTTTAAATTTCTGAATAAACTTTAAGATTCATATTTTACTATTATCTAAATATTATTTGTAAAGATATTTTATTTGTTACATTTATTGTTTCCTTATCATATTGTTTACAGACTTCTGAATGCTGCATCTAATGAGTGGATTTGTAATCGTATAAAAACTAGTTTTGGAAATTTTAGTGCAGCTAAAGCCCTTCAGAATTTTTATCGAAATAGAAGAATCTGTAAGTAAATTGTAATTTTCTTTCCTAAAAGTATTTAAACCATTGAAATTTTACTTCCCAAAACTTGAAGCATCAGTTTTAAATTTGCATAACATGTACTATTTAAAATTGGTATTCATTTTAGAAATATTTTTATAAGTATTTAGAAAATTTCTGTAAATATTTCTCATAATCATTTGCTTGAGAAGATGTCTTATTTGGGCCATTTTAAAAGTTATTTTAGTCATAAATCTTTAATAACAATTTACTGTCATAATAAAAGTAATATTTGATATACAGGTAGTTATCAAGACAATAGAAAGCTTAAATAAAAGTTATATTTAAGAATGTGCTTCATAAGTGTGAAAGTATTATTAATAAATTTAGTCTTGATTTAAGTAAAATAATTGGTGGAAGGTGATGCTGAGCGAAAGAGATTGATGGTTATTAAAGAAAATTGTAATATCTAAAAAGAAAACAATTGTAACCAAAGTAATTATAAAGCTCAATTAGCATCTGGATTTTCCAGTATCAATTAGAGTTTAAAGGACATTTACAGCTAAACAGAAATTTCCAAATCATTTGCCACATATTTTAATGCCAAATATTGTTTACAGTGATGCTACAACCATAAAATCTGGTTCTTTGATAAGTTGAAGATAGTTATATGGTAAAAAAAAAAAAAAATTATCTTTCACAGTTATGTGGTAAAAAAAAAAAATATATATCACAGTTTTACCCACAACATAAGCACATCTTTGGTAGGTATCTGTGCAAGAGTATAACTGGGATTAACCCATTCCAGTTGTTAAATTTTGGTGGATCTGTCATCATATGGGTAGCCATATCATGGATTTTTACTTGTCGAAATGGAATCTCAGGAAAGAATTACTTAAAATTTTAGTTGACCAGGTTCATTACGATGAGAATTTAATTTCCTGTGTGAGAGAAAGTGGGTTTTATTTTCTTTAACATGCATTCTTGATGCTTATCTTGAATTGACAAAAAATAATTTGTAATATGAGTTATGCTCAGACTTTACGATAATTGCTTGATTTTCTTATTATTCTATATAAAATTAAGAAAATATTTTTTTATATCTTATCATTTCTGTAATTTCCAGAGTTAGTAACTATAATATTAGTGTAAATGTAAAAAAGAGAAAGCTTAAAAATCTACGATATTGATTTTTACTCAGATTTTTTAATGACAAAAAATTATAGTTTAACATTATTTAAAATTATTAGGGAATTTTATCTATATTTTAACTGAGCACTTATTTTTTATGGACCATGATTTGGTATATAATTCAAGGTGTTTCGTTGTAAAAACTTTTTAGTATGTGACATTTTGTTATTTTTTCTTACTCTTAATTAAAAAAAAACTATTTATCAATTAATTATTTACTAACTATATAAATACTATATCTTAAAATAACAATAAGATTTTTGAAATGATACTTTTTATGTTATTTCTGAAGTTAAAATTAAACTTCCCAGAAATAATTTCTTTAAATTTTAATTGCTTTAATTTAGGGAGTATACTTATATAGTTTGTGCTACATTTAATTAACAATGTTAGTTTTTTTATTTCGTGTGACACACCAACCTGATTCAATATTTTTACGTTTTTCTGAATTTTCTGTTGCTGCATACTAATTATAGCAAATATCTGTTTTAAGGTACATTTGAAAGCAATTTTTTATCAGCCCTAAAATTAGCTTCCTTTACCTTGCATTCAGAATTTTTTTGTTTCCATAAACTCAACTGTGACATTTTTGGTGACTGATTAGTAAAATTGATTTGTGGTTTAATATCTGTTTTGTGAAATCAATATTTTCTAATTGATTTGACTAATAAGGATTATTGTTCATACTCTCAATTGATATTGTGACTTAAATAGTTATAGAAAGAGTGTAGTAAAGTTTTTTCTCAATCTTAATTTTAAAACATTAACTACTATAATCACAAAAAAGATATCAAGATAAAATAGATAGTTCTGCAAAAGGAGAGATCTTGAAGCACTCTCAGTTCTACAGTTCAAAAATTACCATTTTTGTTCTGAAAAGTAAAAAGATGCTGAAATAAATCAACACAAAGATTAACAACTTATGTCACCTTGATCTGGCATTTCATGACATGACAATGTGAAACTGTCCATTTAGCAACATTCACTCACAAACCAATGAATGTTGAGCTCCTTCTGTTCTTTACATTTCAGTTTATGGTATTACATTTGGTATTGAATTAGTGTTGCTGAACAATTTGTAATTGACTTTATCCCTTATCTCACTTAATTTTTGAAATAAGGACATTGGGAGTCCCCAGGCAATGAAAGTTTGTCTCATAATTGTGGGCATTTGAATGTTAAATGAGTGACCTGGACCTTACTAAATTTTTATATGTAGTACTTACTAAAGAAACAATTAACAATATCCAAGCCTTATTTTCCAAAAATTAAAAGTGCTAACTGTAAAATATGAAAACAAAAATGAAATATTACATTCAAGAACTCAAAATATTTAATATATAAGCAGCAATAAAAAGAAATAATTTAAATTAATTCAATATTCTCACTACATTCTTCTTAGGCTGACTTAGAGGTTTTTTGATTTTGTGCAATAAATAACCCAATAATTTTTCTTTGAATATTCATAGTGTTACATAGAGCTTCAAAAAGAAATTTATTGATAATAGGATGTATTCATTTATCACAAAGGAGAAAACCTGAAAAACTGCCAATTATAAACTGTGCACATTATCTTGATGGATATGCATATTATAGCTGACAATCATTCCCATAGTTAAAATTAAATTTAGTACCTTATATTCTGTGGGTATAGTTTTTTTGAGATAACACTGATTGTATTGGCACTTATTTACAAAAAATTTATTGGCACTTATTTTTACCCTGTAAAATTTTTGTATTTTGCTTGCAACTGTTATAAATTATTTAATAAAATTTTCAAACATTGCTTAAATTAATCATATATATCTTACATCTACAAAATAATTAATGTATTATTAATTATTTAAAAAACTTTAATGTATTATTTGCTTATTTGATTTTAATAAAGAAAATATATTTTCGATATATGTTATCAAAAAGTTCTGTATAGAAAAGATGGAGAAATTTTTAAAAAAATCTGTAACTATATATAATGAATGACTTTTATAGTTGAAATATATATATATATATATATATATATATATATATAATTTACTTAAAATAATGTAACTGTCTAAAAGGCATTTAATATTTACACTTGAACATTTTTTTAAAATTTCCTTATCTTTACAATTCAGAAGCTTTTGATAACACATTATTATAGTGTTATTTGTAATGTTTCTAAACACACTTTTTTCATACACAATCATTTTAAGCTTTTCAATTACTTTAGGAGATAATTATATGTTGAAAGGATTTTTTCTGTCAGAAAAAATAAAAAGTGTTATACTCACAGTTTCCAATTTAAGCTCATATTTCCTCTTAAATTAAAAAGTAAAAAATTTGGTTTAATTTATTTAAAGTAACCTTTATTTCTGATAAAATTTTCAAAATTTTTAATTAACTTTGAAATCTGAATTTATTTTATCTGTTAATACAAAGTTTCCCTAGGAAAGAAAATTCCTTTTTCGAAACTGTGTATAGTTTTAACCTTAAAAAAATTTGCTTATAATATATTCTGGAGGAAAATATTTGCAATGAATAAATAAGTAAGAATTCTTTCCATCAAATTTCCTTCCTTTTGGTTAAATTGCATACAATTTTAGGGTTTTGATTGACATGAAATTTTAATGTAGTTGAGAACTGCATTGATTTAATTATTACATGAATTTGGTTTAATGGTCACTTTTTCACATAAGAGAGTCTGCAATTAAAATCTACTGTGTAAAATAGGTTTCTCTGTACAAAAAGCTTTACACCCAAGGTGAGAATGATAGGGGATATTGTTAAATTGAAAACTAATGTTTCTAACATTTAAATGACAGCTCAACATTATTAAATGGAAAATTGAATTTACTAATTTCAAATTTAACATGCCATAAATTTTGATTTTACCTGAAACACCTATATGAATATTTTGTATATAAGAAATGTATTAAATTCAAATCCTTTTAAATGTATTTTTGCAAGTTTCATTTCATTGTGAATTTTTTACTATACCTACATAAAATATTAAACAAAATGTGCAATTCCTAAAAAAGAAAAACTTGTATTAGTTTTGGTGTAAAATTAAAGGGGTGTTCAGTTCGAATTTCTCTGAATATTAGAAAGTTTGCAGCACTACTATAGAAATGCTTTAATTTTAAGTTGTATTTAAGTATCTGCATAAAATTTTGTACCGTGTGATCTTAAATCCTAAGTATATAATAAAAAATCTGAGAAAACTATTTCAATTCTAATGATAAATAATCAGATTAAGCATTTTTATTTGCCAATTATGATTTTGTGGGTTTTATTTTTAGGAAAATAAAAATTTTTTTAAAAAAAATATATAATAAGTTATATTTCTAAATGGAAAAAATTTAGAATTTTCTTTTTCCTTTATAAAGGATAATTTCCTGCTATTTTTCATTTATATTTTTTATTATTTATTTATGTGTATTAAAATAATTTCCACTTGTGGATGACATAATTCACATTTTCATTTTTATTGTTTTTATCCTGAAAAAATTTCTAATTTTTAGTTCTACAATACAGGCTAAACAAATTATTTTCATGTGATTTTTTATGGTTTTTGACTTTGCTTCATTAAATTTGCCTATTGAATTTAATTAAATATATTTATTTAATGTTTGTAATTGTGAAAATAAGTACCTAAATGTTCATCTATATAAAAAGTACATGCTTCTTTTAAAAAAAAATTTTTTTTCAATTTATTTACACATATTTTAATTATAGTCTGAAGTAATTAAAAGAAATTTAATGTAAAGCAAGAATTTTTATCAAGATTTTTATACTTTTTAAAATTTAATGTTATACTGATCTTTTCTTTCATAAATTTTTGCAATATTTTTTTTTACTAGTTTTTTACTACTTATTATTTTATTTGAATGTATGAAATATACTTAATGAATAATAAGTTATTAAACCAAACTTCATAAAAATCAAAAGTTCTTTTTTTAGAAAATTTTGTATCCCTGATTTAGAACTCCTTAGTTAAATAAAACAATTATTTTTGTAACTGTTAATTGTTTTCTATTTTGAAAAATACAGAAATAAAATATATTTACTGATTGCTAAAATTTTATTTATTTCATTATTGCCATTTTTTGTGGAATTATGAAATATGTGATTATTTTATTTGATATTTTGAGAGACTTTTTCTATTTGCAATATTTTATGGTTCCTCTATTTTATAATATTTCTTGCTTTAAGGATTCCCATTATCAACTCTGAAACACTACATTTGTGTATGTTGTGCTATAGACAGCCTAGAAAAGCAGTGAATTTTTATCACCACTACTTAAAACAGAAAGGATTAAGGTTGATTAATTATTATTCAAGGCATTGAACCACTTTTTCTTACAATTCCTTGTCTCCAAAGAGGTGTGTGCAGAAGTTCCAAAAACAATTCAAAATTTTAAATTATTTTGATACATGAATACGTTTTGAATGGTTTTAAAATAATTTGTGTATTTAATTTAAAAATTTGATAATAAATAATTACTATTAAAGAGAACACAATTTACATTTTAAATATATAATAATTTTTGAGATTTTGAGGGCCATTGGCAGTTAAAAATCTAAACTACAGTCTTAAAACTTAACTTCAAAAGAGCACGGAAAGCATCAAAATATTTTATTTAAAATATAACAGAATGTTTACTGTTGTTGAACATTTGACTCCACAAAAATGTCCATGCCTCAGCATCAATATTTTAGAATTCTTACTGTAAAGTAATATTAATGATATCAGGATAAAGTATGTATTTTTTATATCACTTAAATTGTACAGATTTGCTCTTAGAATTTAATATCTAAATACATTGTGTTGCTCCATAATGTTTAGAAGTGTGCTTCTGTTACAACCATATTTGATAAACTGTCTTTTGAATTTAATACTCAGGTTTTCATATTAATAGTTTAGTGGTTCAATTTCTCCCTCATTACTAGATATTTACAATGGTTCAAAATCCACATTAATCTGTTGACTGCAGTAATCCTTGTATGCAAAATCAATGCATAAATAAAGCCAATCTAAGAAAATACTGTAAAAGCATCAATCTAAAGATATATAAAACCAATTAACAAACAATATCAGGTAAAGAATGTTATTTATGTTGTTTATTTCCTTGCAGAGCTATTTTTTTATGTAACATGATTTAATGATCCAGCATTTCATCATTTTAATATAAGTTTAGTTATCTTTGTTATACAATTAATCTTTAATAAACCTTTTGTAAATTTAAAAAAAAAAATCATCTGCCAGTTTTTCATGAAATGTGTTTTTTCAATTTCGTTTGAGGATAAAGTCCCCTATCAGCTTGCCTTTATGTTTAGTACTTGTATAAATTTTCCTCTGTTTAATAATAAAATAATTGCAACTTGTCTTTTTCAATAAGCAATTTTTAGGATTTCTAAGTTACTGATGATTAACTTGAATATAAAAAGAAACCTGAGTAGAATTCCAATTTTCACATCTTTTTTTTTTATATATATATATATATATATATATAAAATATTGGGTCTATAATTTCATAATCTGTAAAATGAATAACAGTAATAATGAATGACCCCCAAACAAGAAAAAATGTCTATTTTTATATATAAAATGTAAACTAGCAAAAATTGGCCATTTATATATATATATATATATATATATATATTATAATGTCCTGTGCTAATAGCATCCAATCATTATTAATTTGACTTATACAATTGTAATTATAAGTATGCTTAATCATTAGTCTGTGCAACACATAGAAATTAATTGAATCCCTTGTAAAATTTTAAATTTTTACATTATTTTTATCTTTTGTATATTGTTTATATCTTGTATTGTATTAAGTAAATATTTCAAGGACCAAGCAGAGCAAAGAATTGCTTGTAAAAAAATGTTCTGTCACGTACTTCATAAATATTTTTCACTAATGAATATTTTTATTTTTAATGAGTTTTAATAGATAGTGTTTGACCTTTTTAAAGATATTAACAGTTGAAAGTATACTGTGACTGACTTTGGTCTTGTTATGTAATTTTGTTCTTCACTATAAAAGGCCTCAGATTCAATCTCGGGTACTCTTAAATAAGGAAAAATAGACATTTGTATTTTTGAAGTATATTTGGAGTGGATGCGTGGGAGTTTCTGTGTTTTTTCCTTTGAAACATAGGAAAATGATCTATTATCTATAAAAAAATCTTTCCTGAAGTCAAAATAACACATGTTTAAAGCTTTAGTAATCCTTAGTTATTAAGCCATCTGCTGTATAGTGTCAAAATTGAAAATATGCTGATTGAGGAAATAATTGATGGGTACTGTTATTGTATAGATAATAATCATGTTTATAAGCTGTAAACACCTGCAAATAATTTATTAAATTAACATTTTCCTTTGAAATTATTATAATTTTAACAAAAAATAAATCTATTTTGTTAAAAACAATTTGCAATATTAAGTAATTTTCTTTTCATGCCTATTGAACAATAAAATTGTTATAAATATCAGCTTTTTTAATAAAAAATTTGCCAATATATTTATTTTTATTTTTGGATGTAAAATTTGAATAATTTTGAATTTTTTGCAA
>JAPDSC010082932.1:0-14678 GCA_026290005.1 Latrodectus geometricus | reverse complement strand
ATTTGAGTACTATTAAGACTATCATCTGGATAAAATTAAAATGAATTAGAAAACATATGGAATTTTTTGAGATATGAGTTTGTTTAATTATTTTTTTTAACAGAATACAAGTTTGTTTCAATGAGTTTAAATAGAAATATCTTTTAAAATTAAAATAGTTACAACATTCGTATTAGCGTAACCAGTATGAATACAATATTAAAAAGACATATTGTTCGATTCGCATTTTATCTGGGAAAATATAAATTATATATTTTTTATGAATTTTTTGCGTTTCTTTATTTAATCCTTTGAATGAGGTATATTTTTAAAATATTTAATTCTAATTAAAAATGCTTATTTTTGAGAAAATTACAAAATAAATGGTATTAAATTCCATTTTATTTCAGTTATTAAGCGCTTTGCATAATAAAGACTTTACGGCACAAATCTATCTGGTGATTGGACAATTAGTTCTCTTTCCTTTAATTCAAGGGTTTAGAGGTTCGAATGCCACCTTCGGTGTAAAATGTTTGCAATGGTACATAATTTATTTTAAATTGTAGATCTCGTTCCAATTAGTACTAAAAAGTTTAAAGCAAAAACGTAAACCAAATTATTCCATTTAGTTTCTGTTTCTAAATTTACAATGATCAACATTTGAATAATAATAAATTATTTACTTGTTTTTCTCCATTTAATTTCATTGTTCAGAAATTAAATTGAGTAAATGTATTAATTTTATTTATATAGCATATGAATAAATAAAAAATAAAGATTAATAAATATTCATCATTAACTTTTCTTGAAAGAAAATGGGAATTAATAATAAAATATTAGCAAAATGTGGACCAGAAAATCACATGAAATACACTTTGTAAGATTAATGGTTTTTCTCGTGGGCTATAGTTGTTTTAGAGACTTAAAAATACATCATAATATGCCATATAGAAAAATAATAACATGCAATTTCATAATATATTAAAAATTTTACGCTTTTGTTTAAAACAGCAAGAAGAGATTTAAAGCCCAAAAAATATTTCATAAGACTTATTGGAAATTGTTTTTTTGAGCACTATACACACTTAAAAGAAACAATACATTAAATTAAGAAAAGTGATTGCTTATAAATATAAATGTCTATAAGAATACAAAATTTTTCAAAACCTTTATGAAGTGAATAATGCATGTTCTCAAATTAAAAAATAGCTTTGAAGTTTTGCATTTTTTTCAAAAATTAATTGTCTCAAAGAATATTATAAGAACCGACAAACTGTTCAAAAAATTTTAATTAACTTTTATTGTACGCATCATATTTATGTAAATTAAAATAAAATTGGAAGTGGTTTTTTTTCCTTGAAAAATACAAATGAACTCAAATTAATTTTGTTAATTTTTTTATGAAAGTTTCTATAATATATGATCTAGAGTTAATTTTTAAAAGAATTTTTTGATAAAAATCTAAGATTTATCTGAGAATTCCTTTTTAATGTTTTAATTTTTATAAAAACCCATATTTAAATAGTTTTAAATTAAAACGATTAATGTAAAATAGTTAAGAACTTTATTTTGGTTCGTTATTTTTTTAAAAAAAATTGAAAGATGAGAATTAAAAGTTTTCTTAAAGAAATGGATAAAAATTATCAAGGAATTTAAATGATTAAAAATGACATTTCTTGGAGCGAAAACAATTAAAAACTCACTAATTTGTACTGATAAAAAATTACAAAGGAAATTTAAAATCTGAAATAGCAATAATAAAACTATATAAGCGAAATGTCTGCTTTTATTTTTAAATTTCACTGATTTAAAATATAAATTTTGTAGGAGAATAATTATGTTTAATGAATATTAAACTTGATAAATCGGTTATATAGAAAAAAATTTTTAAAAGTAATAAAATAAATAAAAAAATTTATAGATAAATCTAAGCATTCAGTGAATTGCATTTTTAAATTACATAAAATGAATTTTGTAAAAAATAATTTATAATAAAAATGAATAATATTTTACATTCACATTTTTCATTTTATCGGGGAATTAAATTATATAATTCCAAATTTCACTGTAAAGACAATTATCTTTTCCTTAACCACAATAAAGTTCTTTTTATCTTGGAATAAAATTATATATTTTAAATTAAAGCTTTTAAGGAGAATTAGATACGTCATTTTTATAAATATATTATCTCAATCTAAAAAAGAATCTTAATATTTCTATAGAAAATACAAACTGTAGATATGACATCATTTAAATTAACTCTGAGTTAGATTGAAGAGTCTTCTCTTTTGATAATTTTAAAATTTTGACATACACTGCCTGACATAGGAAATGGAACACCATAAAATATTGGATAGAATGTGATAAAAGTTGATACACAGACTGTTGATACACATGCATACATAAATAAGTGATGTTGTTCACAAAAAGATAAATTTATACATTGACGAAATATGCAGAAAATCAGTAAGTAGTACGGCCGTCTCTCGCGGCGATGGAAGCAGATACTCTGCGAGATAAAGAGTCAATTAACGTGCTGACAGTGTCTTGGGGGATAGAAGCCCATATGGTCTGAACCCTTCTCCACAGTTCGTCCTCGGACGGAGGCTGGGACATAACAGACAAACGACATCCAATCCCGTCCCAGATATGCTCTAACTGGAAAGATCAGGAGACATCGCAGGCCAACTAGATATTCTGCAAGGCTTGTCTGCTGACAAGTGCCGTGTGCGAAGTTGCATTATCTTGCTGGAAGATAGTATCTTGCAGCTGCTCAATGTAAGGTAGCACAACAAGTTGCAGCACCTCATCAACATACCATCGTGACGTCAATGTGCCTTTGATGCGTACCAGGGGTAATCTGCTATCGTAGCTGATTGCACCCCAAACCATTATTTCACGTTGACGAATGGTGTGGCGTTCAACAATAGTGGTCGAATTGGCTCTATCTCCCCGATGCCTCCAGACTCTCACCCGGTGACTACCATTAGTCAAACTGAACCGAAACTCGTCGCTGAACACCACATTCTGCCATTCAGTAGTCCAAATGGCTAGTTGACGAAACCACCGCAATCTCTCCCTACGGTGCCTTGGCGATAATGGCAGTCTTCGTAAAGGGCGGTATGTGTGCAAGCCACTTTCAGCCAATCGTCGTGCAACTGTTCTCGCAGATATTGGAGCATCCAGAACTGGCTGCACGCAGCGCAGAATGTCAAGAGAAGTTGATTGGGGGTCCGCCATTGTTGCCCTTTGGATGCGTCGATCCGTTCGTTCTGTTGTCCATCTAGATGGACCTGGTCATATGCGACTATCAGCATTTTGTTCATTCACCCATCTGATACAAATTCTATACACAGTTGATGCAATTTGGTGGATTTCAGCAGCGATACGACTGTAGGACCAACCAGTCGTACGTAAACCTACAATTCGACCTCTCACAAAACCGTCCGTTTGCCGGAATTGTCTTCGATGTCATCGTCCAGTTATCACTTCATCCACAGTGCCTTCTGCAACTTTGAACTTCCCGAAATACTGGATTTTCTAAGTGGCAAAGAGACAAGACTGTTGGCTTGTCCGCCGTTTCTATCCTTTTTGTCTGGCGCGATAATCACATGACCAATTTGCATTTTATATTATTTGCATAACATGTTCCGCTGCGTAATCTCCGAATTTTGCAAATTTATACGACCAAAACTTCATGGTGTTGCATTTTCTATGTCAGGCAGTGTATATATATAGGCCAACGTGAAAAAATCATCGATAAAATGATAATGTCGTTTTTGGACACTTGATTTTTCTTTTATTTACGTTTCACGTTTATAGAGGCTGAAATAGGAATTAAATATCATGAAAAATGTAATTAATCATAACAGTCATATCAGTTACCCTAAAAACTATGGATTTAATACTAACATTGGTCTTCATTTGTTAATTTCACTCTGTTTCCCCTTTCTCTCTAACTCTCATACATGGGGCTAAGGATGTTTTACCCCATCCAAATTTTTTTAGAGGCAAAGATGTGTTCCATGTTTAATCGAATTGCTTGAGATTTCCCAGATTAATGTTGGAACATGAGCACAGTTTCAATCATTTACAATGTCAAAATTTAATTAAAGCGATACATTCGTTTCATCGTCAACATCTCATTCTCATTTGGGGAAAGAATTTTAATCATCAAAATTATTATTTAGAAGAATTGGTTCAGAAATTTTAAACTATTAAAATTAAATAAAGTTAATAAAATTAATAAAGTTCATAGTAAAAATATTTTTTAAAATTTATTTCGATACCAAGAGTTTATTTTACATCTAAAATAAATTTATTATAGAAACAAACTCGATTTATGAGAAATTAATATATTTAAAGATTTATGTATTTAATTTATGAAATAGAAATTATGTATTTAAATTTCAAGCTTATTTTTTGCTCCATCTTAAGGAAATATCTATCACATATGTCATAATTTGTATTAATAAAAGCTAAAATAATATAAATATCCGAATAAAATGTCCAAAATAACAATAAAATTTTAATTAAAAACTGAAATTTCCCAGATCACAATTTTTTTTATAATAATTTATAGAAATCCCATTTTGAAAATAAAACGAAATAATGTGATTAAAAATGAATGTTTTACATTTAAAATGGCATCTTTATTAGATTTCTAGTTATATTAATAGGATTTACAAATTTTTAGAACCTTTGAAACCGAATACTCTGTGTATATTTAAAGAATAATCTGCACTGAAGATTATATTGATTTTATTCTTCATAAAAATTAATTTATGTTTTATTTCGTATAAAATAATTAATTTTTGAAAATAATAAAATATTTAAAGAAAATTCTATTCCAACTGTCTTCAGTTATTCTTTATTCCTAAATAAAAAATTGCTATATATGTATAGAAACCAAGTATATTTATTCTATATTAGAAATGATATAATTTGGATATCTTTCATGCCGTTATTTCATTGAAATCAATAAACTATGCGATTTTTTTGTAATCAAACACGAAGAAAATATCACACGGAAAATGCGCAGTTTCAAAGTGATTTTCAACAACTTTACAATTAGCTTTTAATTATTTTATTACATTTGAATACAAAACAATATTTTGCCTTCTTGAGAGTTGTTGTTGTTATGCTTTTTTGTACCTGGCACTGGGTTGAGCAACCTGTTAAATGGAAGCAGCCGGATGGGATTCTTCGTAATTTGGAAGCAGGGATTCGAATATTTGACCTGCCACACCAGAGGTATCATTTCACTTGGAGGACAATGCGACTACGACATATTTAACGTGTCCCAGCCACTTTTAGTGAACACAATGGATCATCGGTTAAGCCATATTTCGAATTCACAGCCTTCTGTAAGTGCGAAGGATTTCCTAACTAACCAGCCTCTTTTGACTGGTACCAATATTTCAGAGAGCTATACATTATATAATCTTTGATATATTGTTGCTGTTGTTTCTGATGACGCTTGGCAACGTCAAGTCCGCCTGTCAGAGACTAGGCGAATAAAGTCAGAGAGTGAACGTCTTCCGTTTTAGTAGAACACTCATTTCATGCGTGACAGAGCCTACATATAATTAAATATATCCACTTACTTTAATTACTGACATACTCATAGCCATAGCCATCCCTTTTATGTTTGCTGTTGTTTCTGATGACATTTGGCAATGCTAATCCCACCCGTCCGAGACTAGGCGAATGAAATCAGAAAGAGAGCGTCTTCCGTTTTTTGAATAAAGCGCCCTCAAACGAAGGTGGAAGTACGACTTTTGGCTCATAGATGGCAGCACGATCTGAATCTTCCAATTTAGAGATTGAAACCAGAGAAGACCCAAAGCCTGCCTCCAACCACTCCCAGAGGTATTAATTTGGAATAGGAACATGGAGGACATTGCGACTTTACATATCTTACGTGTTCCAGTCGTCCCTAGTGAACACGATAGATTTGATATATATATTATCGTTTTGAATACAAAACTGCAAAAGACCATTAATTTATTTGACTCATTAGTTGCTGAGTTGTTGCTTGTTGATCACTCCTTTTGGATAATCGGCATCAATAATCCATTCTTTCACATGAGCTGAAGATTCTGATTTTTTAATGGTACCCGTTGCTTCAATTGTTGCATATTTTAATAACAGTAAGAAAGATACAAATTACAAACTGCGCAGTTTTACAATATTGTGGCTTTTAGTGCAATAGTTAATAATACTTCTTTGAAAATTGTTATGTTTTAACCATCAACACATTGAAGAATATGTCTTAAAATATTTTACTTATTACAACCATTACATTATCAGTATTCAATACATATCTTTCTACATTCAATACATTACCGATTTGCTTGGTGATATTTTCATTTAAAAATATATCAATAACATGTAAAATAAGTCCTGAAAATGATCAAACTACATCAACTGAATAATTGATGAATGGATAAATAATTGAGCCACATAAATGGTGTTAATAACTTTTTAAGAGTATTTTGTAACAATCAAATATGCTTTCTTTTGTTTATTGCTGACGTTATTTTTTTTTAATGAATGAAATCTAATCCAAAGAAATCACAAGTAGACCTAGAAACTTTGAAGATAGTTTTGTAACTTAAAATCAATATTTTTTATTCGCTATGAAGTATTTAATCAAGCATTTTAAAACGAAAAATACTGTAAAAATATGTATAGTCTGTCGTAGTGCAAACGACATAAAAGGAGCCGCAGAGGAAACAGATGTTACTGTAAATACATTCTGTAACAATTCCTCTCGGCAGTAGTTTTGTAAAATATAAAAGAAAGGAAACATAAAAATTGTAATATAAAGAGACAAGGGTAATAAAGAAATAAAACTATATATTTCAAAGTGGCACCCGAAAAATGCACTTAAAGTTTATTGCAGTTTTCCATCCCAGGGTCCTTTTCCCCTTGGGATGTATGGGTGGTCCATATGAAATTAAAATATTCTCTTTTTGTTTGTGTGTGGCCAATCAAGGGTTTTGGAGGGGAGATTTCTGACCATTCCCTGGAAGCCTAACACCGATGAGATACAAGAAAATATCCAATAGAAGAAAATGGGAGGAGATATGAGTGCAATAAAAGTTAAGGAGTTGAAGATGGAAATTTCAGATTGCGGAATCCAGACTTCAGAATCCAGACTTCAGATTCAGATTCGTATTCAGATTCAGATTCAGAATTCACAGATATGAATTGAAAAGCCTCCGACGAGATATTAGGAAGAGAAACCTAACCCTACGATGAGATATGAGAGAAATAAAAAGTCTTAGCTGATATATTGAGAACTACAAAAAGTCCGCAGAGGATAGAGAGAAAGTGACGGAGAGGTAAAGCTCCGACCTGAACAAAATAAGAGACGTGGAGCCAAACAGTGGACCGGTAATATTGGAGCAATGCGATGAGGAAAGGAGAGCCTACAGAAAGGGAAGCAACTGTACTGAACTACCAAGGGAAATGCACTATAAAGGGGGTGAGTCATTTTAATCTCTTCTTCAGGACCCACTGGCCGCACAATGTTTTATAAATATGCTTTTATATGCTGATAAGACATTTAATCTTTAAATATAAACTGTAAATATTTAAATGTAAATAGTAGTCCAATAAAAGTACATTATTACTATTATTATTTGAATTGTGTCATTCTAATATGTTCTCATTTAATCTCCACTATTTCTAAGAACCTGGGTAACTCGGTTTTTCCTATTATTACCGAGTCTAACTACAACAAATTGGTGCCGTGACTATTTTTCAATTTTGATACCTAGGACATATATTTGGTACCGTGGCTCTTTTGCAATTTCAATACCTTGTACAATAATTTGATGTCGAGACTGTTGTTTTTAAACTTTGTACTTAGGAAATTATTTTGATACTGTGTGTTATTTAAAATTAAATATTATAAAGCCGGTACTTTTAAAAAAAAAAAAATTTATGTTTGTATTGTCCTTAAATTTGGTATCATTGAAAAAAAATTTTGAAGGAAGAAATAATTGGAGTTAGAGAACTTTTAGAATAATTTTGACATAACAATTAAGAGTTAATAATTCTGAAATTATAAATGAATAAATTTTAAACGTAAAATATTGAATGCTTGGATAACTGTAATTTAAAAGTATTTTAAAAGATAGAATATATGGGTACAATATGCAACAAATATTATGAATATATATATGTATGAGACTGTTGAAGAGTATAATAAATATGGATATATAAGGATACAAATCGTAAATAATATTGATAAAAGTATTGGTTATACAATTGTTTGTTAAATATCTGTGAGTAACAATTCAAGTAAATATTTATTATTGTAGTTGTATATGCATATGTATAGTATACTTTAAAAAAAAAAAAAAGTTACAATATTTAGATATTCAATATTATTGTAATTATTTGAATGATTAATATGCCTAGATATAGAGTTCAGAATTTAGATCCTAATCTCGATGATAATAGTACACATTCGCAAGCTAATATGGCAATGATTCAATTAATATCAAATTTTGAAGGTGATAAAGAATCGTGCGAATTTTGGTTTAACCAATTCGAAAGTGTAGCTTCATTGGCAAACTGGGGTGATTTTGAAAAAATTACAATTTTAAAATCCAAATTGATAGGCGCAGCGAAGAGATTTTTGATTGAAGATATTCAATTACAAAGAGAAACCTCTTTTGAAAATATAAAAGAAAAATTTTTAGAGCATTTTAGTGAAAAGCAATCGTTAATTGAATCAAATTTACAGTTATCAACTACGCAAATGTTTGAGCAGGAATCAGTAAAGACGTTTGCTGAACGTATCAGGCGAGCAGGTAGTCGCTTTATCGGTGTTTCCCAGATTATCAACAGAGAAAGTAAAGATATGTTTGATAAATTACTCCTATCGAGATTTATTGAGGGTCTTCTCCCAGAATTACAAAGAGAAGTCATTTTGAAAAATCCCCAAACATTTGAAGAGGCTGTAAAACTTGCCAGTGATGTGCAACATGCAGCATCCCTTTATATTAAGTTAAGGGTAAATTCAGTAAATTCGATAATTAAAGAAAAAACTGAAACCGCAAATAATATAAGGCATGAAAATGTTAATGTTGATAGGGAGAGGCAATGTTTGTTTTGTGGAAAGGCAGGGCATTTTGCCGCAAATTGCTTTCATTTAAAGAAATTAAATGAAAATTTTTCAAAAATGAATTTCTCAAAAATACAAGCGGAAAAAAGTAATAGAAATAATAACGAAAATTGTAATTGGGGTAATCGATTTACATGTCCGAATCAGCGAAGGAGTGACCAATTTGGGGGGAACGACAGAGCGTTAAACTCGAATGCCCAGGGCAGAAAATACGTAGCCAGTCAGCCAGGAAAGGCGAAATTAGGGGTGGAGCGAAAATTCGAAAAGGAGAAAACAGCTCCCAAAATAAGTAAACAAAAAAATAGGAAGGGATACAGTAGCGTAGAGGCGCTTTCTATGAACAATACACAAATCGGTGTAATAGTTGAGGAACAAAATAAATATAAGAAAAGCGATGTAATAAATTTAAATGGCGAGGCTCTTGATTTAACAACTAAACATAAGAATGAAATTATAAAAACTACAGGAATTTTAAATAATTCTATAAAATGTAATAAAAGGGACTTACCAATTGTAAGGGGAATTGTAGTGGACGAGTCGTTGAATGTGGGGGATGGATTTGGGGTGGAGGATCTGTCGGCGAGAATTCTATTGGATACTGGAGCCTCAGTGTCTCTGCTGTCCCAGCTGAAATACAATAAAATAAAACAGTATACAAAAGTTAAGAGCATTCCTAAGCAAATAAATATCGTCACAATTACCGGGGAAAAAATTCATTATAATGATTGTGTAGAAATGTCTTTTAAAATAGGTGGTAACACTATAACAGATAACTTTTTCGTTACTAACCAAAAGTTTCCTCCGGATTATGATGTTATTTTAAGTTACAAAGCTATAAAAAGCGCTAATATATGCGTAAGCGGAAACAAAAATTATATAACTATTGATAAGGAAATAATTAGGTTGGAGGAAAATAAATTTGAATATAATGAAAATTATAATATTTTAAAATGTATTAACAAAAATAAAGTAATATTACAACCAAAAGAGAAAAAGATAATAACACTTAAAGTGCAATCTGAAATATCAGATACAGATGCATTATTTATATCGAGAGAAGTTAAATTACCGATTAGAGTAATGAATACTTTGGTAAGGTTAAAAGGAAATGAGATAAATGTTGTCGTAGAAAATTTGAGTGATGCTAAAGTAGCATTAAATAAAAGAATGGCTTTAGGACATGTGAACAAAGAAATAGATGTTATTGAAGTGCTAGAACAAGATATTCAGGGTAGATGTAATTTGATAAAAGCCAGTTCGGAAACATTAAACTTAAGGAAAGAAGAATTTAATATCAAAAATTTTAATCTTGACAATGTAAATGAAGAATGTAGGGAAAAACTTGTTACTTTACTGGTTGAATATTTTGATATTTTCTCAGTAAATTTACAAACATTAGGTGAGACTGATGCAATAAATATAAAAATTTCAGTATCCGATAATACTCCGCAACATTCTAAGCCATACCCAGTCCCATTTGCCTTGCAACCTGAATTAAAGAAACAACTTCAGGAATTACAAGAGGTCGGGATTATTGAAGAGACAGACAGCCTGTGGGCCGCACCAATTTTAATGGTCAAAAAAAAGAGTGGAGGTTATAGAGTGGCATTAGATTTGAGGAAGTTGAATTCAGTTGTTGAATTACTACCCATTCCACTTCCAAAGATTTCTGATTTAGTAGATAAAATTTCAGGATACAAATACTACACTACATTAGATATGTCGAATGCGTTTTGGCAGTTAAGAGTTCCACCAGAAGAAAGGAAATATTTAGCATTTACATCTATTTTCGGAAATTACCAATATTCACGCCTAGTTTTCGGCTTGAAAAACAGTGGAGCTTATTTCACTAAGTTGATGAATGAGAAGGTGTTAAAAGGTTTAGATAATGAGGGAGTTTTTGCATATTTAGATGATATAATTGTGGTAGGAAATAATTTTGAAGAAATGCTAAAGAGAATCAAGTTAGTTTTCAAAAGACTTCGATTATTTAATCTAACTCTTTCTCCTACGAAATGTAAATTTTACAAATCTTCTATCAATTATTTAGGCTATAAAATATCGGCAGAGGGTATACAACCGATAGAGGAAAATATACAGAAAATTAATGATTTTCCAGTTCCTAGGACAATACGTCAATTAAGAAAATTTTTAGGTATATGTAACTATTACAGATCTTTTATTAAAAATTGTGCAGAAATTTTACAACCTTTAGAGGAACTGTTACAGAGAGGAAAAAAGTTTAAATTTTCAAAATCTTGTGAAACTTCTTTTACAAAAATAAAAGAAATATTTTTATCTAGCCCTTTTATGATTCAGCCAAGGAAAAACAAAATTTTCTTTTTGAACACGGACGCGTCAAAGACCGCTATTAGTGCTATCTTATGCCAAGAAATAGAGGGAATATTAAGGCCTGTTCGTTATTTTTCACGTCGATTAAGTAAAGCGGAAATGAAGTATGAGAGCTCAAAAATGGAACTTTTAGCAATTATAGAGGGAATAAAACAATTTAAAGATTATTTGTATGGACGCAAATTTATCATTTTGTCTGACCATAAGCCTCTGAAATATTTCTTTAAACTAGAGAACCCCGCTCCTATCATTGCACGTTGGCTACTGTTCTTATCAGAATATGAATATGAATTCAGGCACATTCCAGGAGAAAGGAATTTATTGGCAGATTATTATTCGAGGGTAACAAATGAAGAAGTAAACAAAAATAGCAATATTAAAAAAATCACAGGAGTAAAGGATTCCCGTGAAACAAATTCAGAGCTGAAATATAGTGAATCATCACGAAAGAAGGGGGGATGTCAGGCAGCGGTTGGTCAAGCGGACCCCTTTTCGAGACAGGCGCCGGACATCACCGCACCAGCCAATCAACACCGAACAGAGAGCGTGTCGAGGGAGAAATTTGTGTCGAACATAAGGAATGAGCAAGTGATGGATTTGAAACAATTAAGTTTAGCAAATATTAGAGAAAAAGCGAAAGATGATGTAGAGATAAGTCGAATTACTGAAGGTTTAAATAGAGGTAAACTACCATTTAAACAGGAAATAAGTCGGTTTTATATAGACAAATCAACAGGTATACTTATGCATTTAGGGAAAATAAAAGGTAAAAAGGAATTACAACCCCAAATTATATTACCGAAAAGTTTACAGAAGTACGCCATTCAGACTTCCCATATGACTCATTTAGGAGCTGATAAAACTTATCAGGGCGTAATTAGTAAGTATTGGTGGCGAGGAATGTACGCACATGTCCGAAATTATGTGAATTCGTGTGAAACATGTGGAAAAGTTAAGCCAAACAGACAAAAGAAAAGAGAATTCGGGAATGTACCTATTCCAAATGAACCAGGCGAAATTTTAAGTGTAGATATTTGTGGACGTTTTGCGACAGGACACTATGTAATTAGTTGTATAGATAATTTTTCTCGGAGAATCGAACTATTTCCAGTAACGAATATAAAAACGGAAACAATAGTTCGAAAATTATTAAAATATATGTCCGCTTATGGTAAGGTCAAGTTTATATTTTCAGATAGAGGTGGCCAATTTACGGCAGAAATGCATAGAGAATTAAATCGACAGTTAAAGATTAGAAATTTATTTACTACTCCATATCATCCCGCTGCAAACGGTAAGGTGGAGCGAATTCATGGATCTCTTAAGAATACGTTACAGTCATTAGGCAATGAAATAGATTTTGAATTAGCGGTGAATTTACACGCTGCATTTTATAATAATTGTATACATCCAGCTACTGGATTTACTCCGAATCAGCTATTTTTCGGGAGAGATCTCAAGTTGCTAACGGATAATTGGGAAATAAACCCCCAGGCACAAAAATTTCTGAGTTATAATACATTTTATGAAAAAACTGTTCAAACATTTAATACATTTCAGAAAGAGGCTAAGGAAAATCTAATTAAAACTCAAACAACACAAAATTTAATACAAAAAAAGAAAGCGTGTTCTTCTAAGGTGAAAATAGGGGACACGGTATTTTTAGATGAATCGACACGTTTCCGTCGTCGTTTTACAGGACCTTTTCAGGTCATAAAGATTAATTCACCAAATGTGGTGACTATTGAATCAAGGTTTTCCCCAAGTATTTATACTAGAAAAGTAAATACAGCTCGACTGAAAATAATGAGCGAACGACGCTCACATTTATGCTAAGCATGAGTAAATACTTTTGCCCTACCGGAGGACAAAAGCATCGGAAAAGGGTCAGTCCCTCTTAGCGGGAAGAAGGAACAATGGCGACGGGGTGAATACATGTCATGATGGAGAGGTCATGAACATAGGACACAATGAACAAAATTTATATAAGCCCTAAATTTACAATGGCAAAAGGATGTTAGAGAATTTAAGAAAAGGAAAGGAATAAATGGGTTTACTTACATAAAGCCTGAAAAGAAAAAAAGTTAATTTTTACTTTACCTCTGTTACACAGGCGAAGCGGCGATTCTGACAGGGTGTTTCCAACGACAAAAAGGGAAATGGCTAATTTTTCCCCTTTCCTTCCTTCAAAAGTACTGGTCAACAAACCGGTTGTCCTACGCCAAACTGGACTTCTGGGTCCTGCGAGTGTAAGGGGGGGGGATTCCCCTAAGAACTCTCTTTTTCTCCCATCGTTGTTACGGGGAACAGGCGTTTTTTGCGCTTTTTAATTATTTATTGATAGTTCTCGATTTATTAAAGCAAATATTACTACGGCGTTTAAGAAACATTGTTAAAAAAATGAGAAAGTGAGAACTGTAGTGAAAAGCAGTTAAATAAAGCAGGAAAATTTTAAAATATTGATAATTGTATAATATTTTTAAAATAAAAAAAAAAAAAGGACCAAATTAAAAATATCTCACGATTTAATAAAATATACATATGGATATACGTTGTTCACTTATAATTTTTTTTCACTTGTATTTGTATTTATTTTTTTTTAATTTTACTTATTTTTGCTTTCTGTTAAATATATTTGGCCAGTGGAAATGAGAGAGATGACTCACTCGTAACTATGATTTATATTTCTTGCATAGACGGTACTTAATTGATCTACAGTATTCTTATGGACTTATAAGAGAAATGTGAACTATTTGAGTATATAACATAAAAAAAATGAATATGTGCATTGTGATTCATGAACATTTACCGATTGTGCTGATATTTAACATGGACTGTAAATATCTTATATGTAAATTCTTTTATAATGAAATGTTTTTACTGTTATAGAATATGGAATGCTGATATGAATGCTTAAATCCAATGAACTGTATCTACTAAGATGATACTATATAAATTGTAAGATTATTCATGTGAAATTTGATAAGTTGGTAAAATATTGTGAGACATGACGGTTGAAGGATTGGCTCTCAAATTCTATATGCCTGATAGTCTCATGATAACTTTTGATAAATTTTCTATTATTTACTCTTCATATATATATTTTGCTTAAATTGTTAAAAAAAAAAAAAGGGAAAAAAAAACAAGTTTTTTTTTTTTTTTTTTTTTTTTTCTGTAAGTGGGGGAGGATTATGTCGTAGTGCAA
>JAPDSC010082919.1:0-13348 GCA_026290005.1 Latrodectus geometricus | reverse complement strand
ATATATATATATATATATATATATATATATATATATATATATATATACTTTATACTTTTAAGGATTTCAGTATTTCATTATAGCAGCCAATAAAGTTACTTGAAACAATGATTTATAAAAAAATACTTTAAAATATTTAGAACATTCTGTGAATTTAATAATTATAATCTGTTTGAAAAATTATTTGTGTTTCATTACCTCATTACTTTCACCGCTTGCATCTATTTATTTATGCTTTTACTTAAAAGTTAAGAAAAGATATTAATAATATAAAAATTTTTATGTTAACATTTATTAATTAGATATTCAAACTACAACAATTGAAAATATAAAGATGATGTTTAACTTATGGCTGATTATTGAAGTTAATTTTCGCAAACGAAATTGAATGGGTCAACTCCTATTAAAAAAAAGAAAAAATAACATACAGACATTTATATGGCTTTGAACATTTTGTAAAATGTTAGTAAAAAAAAAAGTTTTTCGCTCTTTGCAAAATGCAAATTAATTTCCATAAAGCCTAATACATTCTTCTGTAATTCACGTAATTAGATTTATCAAAAAAATATAGAAATTAAAATGTTAAAGAATACACAATGTCATTAGCAGATATTTTTTATAATAATCTTTCAAAGAAGTCATTTTACTTTAAACGAGTTATTATTTATTTCCAAGAGATTTTAATGGATTTTACAAGTGACATTTATTTTTGAAGAGTTTTCAGAATTTAAAGACAATGTTTTTGTTATATTAAAGAAAAAAGTTATATGAATGAATTCCTTCACAATGGATGATAAAATTATTTAAACGTATTTCATAATTCATTTTAACAATTCATTAAACATGTGGCGGTGACAGTTAGGTGACATATTCATGTAAAATTTACCTTTAATAAATATAATTGATTATAACTAATTATACCATTTATAAATTTCAAAACCAATTAATATGTATGAATTCAATTATAATATTAAAGTTCATTTAAAGTTAATGCTTAATTGTTTTGTCTTTATTCCGATTGAATTATTATGAGATAATATATTTTTTAATTAAATCGGAAATAATTTTCATTTGAAAGATTATATTTATTAATTGTATTTGATAACACATGTAAATTTTATTTTATACAAAAGGTTGTCATGGAGTAAATTTTGGAAAACAGCATATATACAACTAATAAATATATTGTTAATACTAAAATTGTGTTAAATGTTTCCTGATATTACTTAATTTCATGTATTTTGCGTACACTTTTTAATGAAGAGATTTCGTTTAGAATATTATGCACACTTTAATAGACTTCATAATTGTAAAATGATAAGGATATTTTAACAGAATATTTTGAATTAAAAATATGTAAATATAAATATTTACTTTTGGCCTGTGCAAAACGATTCTATCAGAAAATATGAATGAAGCAGTCTATTTCTTCTAATAAAATCATCAGATAAAGTAAAGTGCATGCTTAAAATTATCGTGAACAGTTCCATTTTGGCATATTACTAACTGGCATTTACTTACTTAGCATATTGTTTCCGGATATCAAATGTGAAAACAGTAAGGGATCTATAAGTTGGGAAAAATGCCACAATTATATACTGGTCACTTTAAGGACAATACATATTAAATGTTTTTTCCTAACTATTTTTTTAGCTATTAATACCAAGTTTAATAATAAAAACATAATTTATCGGCTATAATCAATATTTTTTT
Source organism: Latrodectus geometricus (assembly GCA_026290005.1). Taxonomy (NCBI): domain Eukaryota; kingdom Metazoa; phylum Arthropoda; class Arachnida; order Araneae; family Theridiidae; genus Latrodectus; species Latrodectus geometricus. The sequence continues at coordinate 11,635 of JAPDSC010082919.1, read as the reverse complement.
TAAATAAATTGATTATTGTATTCGAAGAAATTTCATAGATATATATAGAAGCAAATTTTTGAATTTTTATTGCTCTAAAATTTTCAAAAAAGTCCAAGGTGTTGAAACATCTGAATATGTTCAAAAATGTTAACGGATAAAATTTAACAAACACAAAACAAGTAATTTCGGAATGCTTATTTGCTTCTTGAACACATGATGCTTCTATGTGGACTTTGGATATTCATTATTTATTTATATTCAATGAATTAGTTTATTACTTTTCTTGAGTTTTAGGTGATTGTTTTTAATATTTTATTCTGTTTTTCATTCCTAACTTAGTTTAAATTAACATATGCATGCTAACATGCATATATAATTCATATATATATTATGTAAACCATTCTTTAAATATGAAATTATTTCATCCTCCTGATGTACTTTTGTTTGCGATATATAAAATTGAATATGTTTTAAAACTGCATATGTATATCTAAAGGAAAAGTTGCATGTTGTTTCTTGCATATATGAATACAGTTTGGCTTGTTGTTTAAAGTTCACCCTTTTATGCACGGACTTTTCTAAAGTATTTATGATATGTTATACATGTATGTTAAACATAACATTTTAAAAACTTACAAGTTGTTACTTTTTAAGTACACTACATGGAATAAGATATATATTAAAGTATTAAACTACTTTATAATCGACATATCTAGTTTGTTAATTCATATATATTTTAAATTATTTCATTGTATGCATATGAAATTATAATTTATAAATATTTAAACCTTCCTAAATACTGGTAGGAAATCGTTTATTTTTGCTGATTATTTTTTAAGGAGTTTTAAAAAAAATATTTTTATGCTTTACAGTTGTATATTGAAATTTATTTGAATTAGATGCACAATAATCATTTTATGAAAAAATATTTCCTTCAACAATAATTAGTTTAAAAATCCAAACACGATAAATCTGTTAATACTTCAAGAAGTGTTTGAAATAATGTGTGTGTTGTGTGTTTAAATAATTATTTATTATATATGACATCAACTTTTATTAAAACATATTTTCATCACGCCTCAGCTTACATCTTTAAGGAAAATGGCTTTAAAAATATCAGTTATTAAGTATTGTTAGCAATTCTGTATTCAAAAACTAAGTTATAATTAAGAAAAAACCGATGTGCTTTTTAATCATCAAGCGTTCTGAATGTTTTAAATCCTAATGAAAAGATAATTACACATACATTTAGTATGTTAAAATGAGTTTACAAACATGAAACCAATCAAGTAAAATAATGGAACAAATATCAATTTGCAGTGCCATGTGTTACATTAAGAAATCAATGTTACTTTGACTAAAAGTAAACTTTGAAAATGCATTGTTTTTCATCAAAAATTGATTTTGCTGACTTCATTTTTATGGAGTATTGTGCTTACGAATATTTTTGATTTTGACTTTTTTCACAAAATGGTCATGATATGTAAAATAAGAATCGTTAAGTTGTATATCAAATTCATAAAGTTTATTTTGTCGAATATCTTAATTATTTAACGCTTATAGGGGCTTAATTTCACTATATTTATTACTGCTCTGTACTGCATTTTGTTGTTCGTATGCATAGGTAAATAGAAAAGAATTATTTTAACTGCCAAATCATTGTTTATATAGAATGGTCATTCAAAACTTTATACAAGAAAAATATTTGAATTAGATGATGGTGAACACTAAAGATGACATAATCACTTAATAAGACTTGTCAACTGCTTAAGATTAATGTAATTAACTGTAACTGTAATGGTTTAGCTGTATCAATATTTTTCGATATCTGAGGTTAATCTGAAGAAAATTTCCTTAATTACATATAATTAGAAGCATATAATTATAAGATGAATGGATTTCAAACAGCTAGTTTTTGACGTATATTTATAAATCTACATTATTGTAAACGTTCATTACTCAATCATATACTAATTTAATTTATTATGGTATAAAATAAATTAGTTTTAAAGAGTTAAACTTTTAAAGAAATGCATAAAGTATTTCACAATGATTAACTTTTATTTTTGTCATAATTCAAAAATTATTAACTCTGCATTTAAGAATACAACTGTATAATAGATAATGTAAAATATTGTTCACTGTTTCCTATATAAAGAACGTTTTTTTAATTAATTAAATTTAATTATGTTTTATAAAAACATATTTAAGGTTATTTGAGTCATTTGGAAGCAATTTTTAGGAAACATGTTTTGCATAGTAACATTACAAGGTAAGTATACTTTATTAAACATATATGTTATGGATTTTACTTATCACATGTTTAGATATAATAAATGCAAGAAAAGAAATTTTACCTTTACACATAATTTTGATTGCGTTAGTGTAATTCTGAAGCTATTGTTTAAATTTTAAATGTAAAATCTTGCAAATAAATAAATAAAATAGATTTCATTAGCTTGAAAACATATCGTTTTATATTATAATTTAAAAATATGTTATATTTATTATAAAGTTATTATAGAAAAAAAATCTACATGGAGTATCCTGGTAAATATTTATATTGTAGTGAAAAGAAATAAATTGGCTTATTTCATATTTGTAACAACATTAAATTAATTATCTTTACATGATTACAATGGATGAAATGATATTTTATTAAATTTATTAATAAATATTGTATCTAATTCTTAAAAACTTTGCGTGATGCACAATTATTGCAAGGTTATAATACATAACTTCAAATAAATTAAATGCATATCGTTGATTTCATTACTAAAAATATATTTTTCAAATAAAGCAAGTCATTTTTTTATGCAGAAGTACAGGATCATTACTTTCTATTACAATTTCTTTTCTTGATTTGTGTGTCAAGTTTTATCAGAACATTTGGAATGATTTGCATCAATGATACGTCGATGACTTTCATTTAGTATATTTCTTTCAAAAACGATTTCTAGTTAACCACACCCATGTTAATTCCAGAATTTTAGAATAATGTATATGCAACACGCGATTTCAAAACTAGATTTCACTGAACTATGTAATTGACCCCAATTTAATCTTGTTTTCTGCTTTCATATAATTTAATCTCTCTAACATGCATTTTCCATTTTGATATTAGTTGTTATTTTTTACTTATTAATGAAATTGGCTTCACATTAACAATAAAACATACGTCATTCAGATTTCGAAAATTCTAAATTTCAGTAATGCCATATCTTATTTTTGGTTTCACTCAGCATTTTCTTTATACAATATGTTATTTTTCAAAACATATTTATATATTAAAAATTATAAGCAAAACATAAATGATAAACTTTTATTTTTAAAGAAAAGATTATCCAATGTGAACTTTTCAGTCATACAAAGATAGTAAGGAAAATTAAAATGAATCCATTATTAGTTTTCAAATGTGAAAAAGCAATGTGTATTTGTTGTATGTAAACAAATGCGCTTATTTAAAGTTCTTAACTTCATTTAAAAAATTATTAATTATTTTCTATTTTATATGTGGCGTATTAAGCTTTTATTAAAAAACTTGTATTAATTGTCAGAGAAGAGCCAGTAAAGTTCAACGCAATGTTAATAATTTAAAATTATTTAATATTTGATAAAGTATTTAATATTAATAATTTTAAAAATATGAAATCAAAATTGTTGATAGGATATCTTCAGAATTTAAGTTAAAATATTATTTAATGAATAAATTACATTTAATAAAAGATAAAAATGGCAAATGTGATAACTGAAATTTGGATGAAATTAGTGATTTGAAAGTTATATTTTAATTAATTTATCTTTTTTAATAATTATTTAATAAATCTTTTGATGTAACATGCATTTCTATCTCTAATATTTTCCAAAAAAAAAAACAAATTAATGAATGAAGTCTTTTGGAATTGGGACTAAATTGAGATAGGATTTATATTGAAGATAATAATTTAACTTTCTCTGGGCTTACATGTGGCTGTAATGGCTTGACACTATTTATTGAATAATAAGAACCATCATAATAACAAGCCATTAAATGTCTTAAGGTTTTCAATAAAAAATAATAAATATGACTTTATTCAATTCGATATTGAAAATATGACACTTTACTTTATCCAAAGATAGAAACGTCTACAGAAGTATAAATGAGAAAAAATGCTTTTTATTTTTATTTTTTTATTTTAAGTAGAAAATTTAAACTTTTCTAGTTTTTTAAATGAATAATGATGTGCAATCTTCGCAGTTGAATATTTGATTTTAATTAGACAGTATTTTTTGTATAAAAAGAGATAAGTAAATCATATTTATATTTAGAAAATTAGTTTGTTATTATTGCTCTTAATTGTTCTGTCAAGAAAATACATTAACATTTTAAAAATGGACACCCTTATGCAATATAAAATTCTTTTTAAAAATAAAATTCTTATGAATCATCAGTCTTCATTCTACTTTAATTTTATGAAAATTAAATATTATTTATCAGAAATTAACAGTGTCAGTAATAGTAAACTTTGTTATATTTTAAAAATAATTTTTAGAATAATTATTTCTAGTATGTATATAATTTTAATATACATAGCATAAGAAATTAATGTGTTCCATATTAATGTATGTAATTAAATCCATTATACTTATTTGGGGATTTTTAACAGTGTCGGTTATTTCCTTTTAATAAATATATTTTTGTTAAAACGTTAAGCATAAAAATACTATTATTCCAAATAATTTACTGTTTTGTAAGATTTCATGTATTGTTCAATGTTCCAAAGAAGGATGATAAACTCACTTGACAGTTTTTAAATAGTTTTCACTAATTTTGATAAGTTGTCTTATTTTAGTCATCATGAATCTTTCTACCATAGCATAATTTTAAAATGTATTTTTTCATTGACAACCCTTGTTTTCTAAGTATAACAATAGAAGCGTATTGAATAGCAATAGAGCTTGTCTTCCACCCTTGAATTCCAATAGATCTTGCCATGTAACTTTAAGTTGTCACAAAAACTTTTTTTCATATTTATTATCATTAGTATGTGTATTAATTGCTTGTAGTTGCCATATGACTTCTTACTTCATACTATGTTATGACAAAAAAGTCAACAATCATAGGATAATTTTTATAAAATTGTCTTAAGCAATAAACGATCGTTAGAAACATTTAAATGCATTATGATTGCTTATCAAGCATATTTCAATAAAAATAATACTTCAGATGTTAATTCCAATAAAAAATTAGGATTAAGTTCTCATATAATTAATGGACATAATGTGCTGAGTTTGAAATATGCAATATTAAAAATGATTTAAATGAGGCCAAATGTTCCTCAAATTAAATTGTATTATGCATATGACAAAAACAATCTGATTTACCATGAGTGCATTGGATGCAGTGTTTCTATAAATTGTTGTAAAAATAATGGATTTTAGTGGGATGCAGAAAATATGTAGGATAATTAGCTTATCTAATTGTGGTAAAGGTAAGGCGAAATGTAACTATGCCTTCCAACAAAAGAAATGATTATTTAAATAAATCACGATGTTTGAGTTGGAAAGAATCATATGGTTTCTTGCAGTAAGATTTGTGTATTTCGTTAATGAAGAAAAATATATAATAGGTAAATAGTAGATTGAAAAACATCTATTAGCTCTTGAGAAATTCGTTTCAGACAAACAGAAAATGATAGCAGAAAAGAAGATTGATGAAATCACTTTGAGAGATGATATATCCTTTGCAACACAGTTTGTTGTATAAAACTGTTAAAGAATAAATGTAATTATGCTATTTAGAAATAAAAATTGCCAAAAAAAAAACATTGAATAATCATTAGACATTTTAAAACCCTCTCTATGGTTTTATAATTTGCTAAAAATATTTTATTATTTCAGTCGCAAAGAATGATAAAACACTACAATGTACACATAGTTGTAGACCAATATTACTATATTTAGTTATAACTATGATAATTGATCTCGTGATCTATTAACCTTTACTCAGTGTGGATTCAGAATTTATCAATATTCATGATAATAATTCATGAGTCGGTGAAAAATAATTGAAGTTTCTTTTTCGGTTAGAAGTGAAATTTTAAGACTTCTACATATTTGTATTTGGTTTATAAGTTATATATTATCTTATTTAGATAAATAAATTTATGTGTATGTTAAAAATAATATCAAATAGTAACAAATTCCTGTTTTGAACTAGATATATCATTATCAAAATGTTTTAGTGCATTTTATTATGGATAAAAAGATTGATAATTTTCAAATGGTTCATCAAATGATTTTCTGAAATAACTGTTGTTGTTGCTGTCGTGTGCAAGCCAGGCCGGCAACATGTGGGGTGCGCTGCTCCACTTTTCCAACTGAACCATATTTAGTGTGGAGTCCGACTTCCTCAGTACACACATGCCATAGTACCCATGGCATGTGTGTACCGTTTATTGGGTAGGCAACCATTCACACACAAAGAAATGACAAAGACAAGAAAGAGAGAGAAAGTATATCCATGCCCGACCTAGGATTCGAAACCAGGTCCCACCCATCTGTAGTCAGGTACGTTAATTACTAGACAGGTTGGGCGGCTCTGAAATAAATAAAAAAAATAAAATTAAAAATACACTGAAATTATTTTCTTTGTTAATGCTTTGATACTATAGACTATTAACAACAAAACAAAAAAAGTATGTTTAATGTTATTCAGGTATCATTTAAAACATATGAATAAGCTTAAGTTATTGTATGTTGCCCAGAATGTTTTCCAAGGAATATAATTAGACTCTTATCCATGTCTATCTCACGTCATGTTTATAATGTTGCAATCAATCCCTATCATATAAAATAAGATTAAAAAGTTGCTGACAGAAGCACATCAATATAGAGAACTGACATTATTGACAGAATTTACAGAACACTAAATTTTAGGAAATTTCCTACTTAAAAAATTTGATTTCACTAGTTGAGTTAGTGTTACTAAAACTAGTAATTTATTTCATGGTTTCAAAGTTCTATTTAATTAATAAATGCAGAGAATTACATCGAAATTTCTGTCATTTTGAAATCACGTTGAATACCATAAACAAGAAAATATTATCAGTAGTGAATTACCTTGTAGCCATACAAAATAAGATACCAATAATTTTTATAAAGTGAACCGTAGCTCTTCTGTTATTAGCACTCAAGAATTAAGTACCACACTACAAAATCAATTATAATCAAAATGAGTAAACGGCAGTGTAAGATCTTTTAAAAATATATTGATTTTGATTACAGTGAATGATAACAGTTTCATATAATCATGATGTTATCGATTTACTTCTTATACAGCAAGTGTATATATTACATTAATATATTTAAACGTCAGACATCAATGGAAACAAAATATTTGATAAAACAGTATACATTTTACCGAACCATTGCAAATTTAATCAATAAAATTGATTAAACATATAAATGTCGCAAATTGAAAACTACTTTTAAAAATATTTTACAAATTAATAAAAGTACAATTATTAAAGGCATTAACTATTGACTGGAGAAAGTCAAAAATCTTCATACTTATCGGTGTTACTGGCCATAATTTATATAATGGCTGTTTGTTTTTGATTTACAATTCCTAGACTATTTTGGAATTTAATTTCCTACCTTACAAATCATAAGGATAATTGTATTGAGATAAATGTATATGAATGAAATATTCAAATGAAATAGTGAGAAAATTAAAATTCACATCAATTCAAAAAGTGGATACACGCGTCATCACGGGATATCGCAAACTTTATTCATTCAATGGAAACTATAAAAAATATAAATTTTACAACCATAATGACAGGGAAAAAAAGCTTATATTAAATAGTAAATTATCTGTTTTATATTTTAGTTTTGAGGCAAAAATTAATTACAATATTTTTTGAAGTGTTAGCAAATTAATTCATTACGATTCTTCTGTGAAAGAATTTCAAGTCTAAAAAGCGCTAGACAATATTAGAAATGCTATTAATCATCTCAATAATAATGAAATATTTCCTATAGTGACATTTGAACCTTAGACGTTCTAGTGTTTCAAAATGTTGACAAAAGAATTTAAGAAGGAATATGTCATGGAAACATAAATATGAAGCAAAATATAGCATTTATTTAGTTCATACTTTATAAATAACACTAAAAGATTTCATCAGCTAAATGGAAAATATTACTTCTCCTACAACATGCTTGAATCGCGAGAATGTTAACAGGGAATAACAGAGACGCAGCATATTTGGGTGGTAGTGCTGCAAGTATTTTGCATCATCAATTTTTGAGCAGAATATGATCTAAAAATTCCTTTAAAGAGCATATTACTTTTGATACGGTATTTGCTAATGGATTTGGTGTTCTCATATAAGTGAATCAAGTTTTAATGTTTAAAGATTGGTTTACAAAAAGCAATTTATTTAATTGAATTGTGTCACACAATTTCTCAATTAAAATTAAGCCATTAAAATGACCAAAAAAAAACATAAAATTAAATAGCCTTTCTAAAAAAAATCCAAAGATAACCATTGACATTGGATATGAATTGAACTAACTACAAGGAAATTAGTAAAATATCTTACTCTGAATGAACTTACAAATTTTCTTATGATGAATTAATTATTTCGAATTTATCATTTCTTGATCAAGAAACAACTACTTCTGCACTAATTGACGAGAATGCTGCATGTCCATGTTACATATATTGGTCATTGTTCTGTTACATCACAGAATAGACATAACAGAGCGCTGACTGTATGAAACAGAATAAATATGAAAAATCTAGCAAATATCTTAAAACAAGTAGACATTATCAGCTTTTGCAAAAGTCATGAAAATCTCATCAGAATGATATTTATAGTTAATTTGATATTTTAGATATTCCTTAAGAAATGTTTTTTCTATAAATCATCAAATAACTATCAGCTAAATTTTCAGTTTTGCTATAAAGTATTTTGATTCTGTTTAGGAATCAGATTATAATGTCAGCAAATTAAAAAAACAGTAAACTTTTCTGACTTTTAACTGAGATATTAGTAAAGATTCTGTTTGGTGTACTGAAAATATTAAGTTATTCTCATATTTTTATGTGTTATTATATGTCTGTGTGTGTGTGTTTATGCATATGTGAGAGAAATAGAGAAAATTTTGAAAATTATAAAAAAATATTTTTATTGATAATATTCACAGTAATTACTAGTAATATGTTCCAATACTTCACTCATATTAAATTTTTAAACTTAGTTGACGAATTTTATTAAAAGAAGACCTAAAACGATCTTTAAACTATTAGTAACATAATTTTTTGTCCAGTTAAATTTTAATTCAACTGAAATGTTTTGCAGAATTCATTTGGGAATAGACTAAAAAGTTTTCTAACATATTTTTCTTAAAAAAAACATTATTTTATATCAAAATTCATAAGCATCCATCTAAAGTATTTAATGTTAATGCTTTATTATAAAATATAAATAATCCTCTTTAGGATGACGAAAGGACTTTTAACTCTAACTTGTTTCAGAATATATAAGAAAGTGTAGTTAAATTATATTGAAGACAGACTATTTAATAAGAAAATTAAACTAAAACTATGTAAAAATTACATATATTTTTCTTTTGAAGCATGCAGTGACATTATTTCAACGCATTGTATGAAACTAAACACAGTGTATTTAAATAATTTATCCATAATTCAAGTAAATTTTTACATTCCTCTACAAATTGTGCGTTATTCAAATAAATTTTACTTTTTTATACATTTGACACAAGAATAAATAAATATTTATAAAATCATTAATCTCTTAACAAATGCTAATTACACACACATAGACGATTAAAATCAAAACAAATTTAACTTTGAAAATTAAAGAAAAATGTCCAAATCTAGTTCGTTTAGTAAATGTTTTTGTTTATATTGAAAAAACAGTCTCACAAATCACAGAGAAAATTCACAGAACATCATCTACATAAAATACACCATTTTTTGTTTGATGCACTATTTGTCTTTTAAAAACACACACACATATTAAATATTTTTACATAAGTAAAATTCCGCAATATATAGTTTAAAGTGATTTATTATAAGCATTTTAAATTAACAACTTTAACTAAAATACTAAAAAGCATTTTCTAAGTAAATTTGTACAGAAAAATAATCAGTCAAAAAGTACACTTTTTGTTATAATTAAAAATTCTGTTATTTTCATTTGTAATTAAATTGTTTTTATATTAGAAAAGTTAAATGCATTTTCAAAAACATATTTACATAAACTTCATAGTAAAGAAGAAATGAAGTATATAAAATGAATAAATTTCAGAAAAGAATAATACTTATAACAAATAATATATATATATATATATATATATATAATCTCGCATTACAGCATGGTTGTAGGAAATGTTTAGACACATAAAACACTTGTCAGCAGGAAGTACAGAGTCGGCGCTGCTTTAATAATAAAATTAATCGTAATGTAGCTATAAATGGGTACTAATTTAGTGAAATTAAAATTTTGATATTCCACAATCCTTAACAAAAACAACTTTGAAATTACAAAATGCTTAATTAACATTAAATATGTAGATTTTTTGTCAAGTTGGTACCTATTGCAAAATAAAGTATGGAAACTTCATTGCAGACATTTTATATGATCTTTTATTAAGCAGAGAACAATAATCGTTAATGAACAGAAAAGAATGCAATATAATGGAACAGTAATGGTTAATAAGTATGTAAATAGTGATACTTTAGTAGAAACAGTATATTTGGAACCACATTTCTGAATTTTGCTATCTCGTCACTAAAATAACAGTACAAAATTTAAGAATGAATTGTAACAAAATGAAATTTTTAGAAAAATCCAATGCAATCGTAAAGAAGGATGTACAGTCTTCTACTGAAATCGATAAAAATGAAAACTTAATTTTTTGTAAAAAAAAATTGCAATAAACATATATAAATTCCATGTTCTTATCGAGATTTTTATTGAATACATTTTTAAATAATTTTAAAATGAACGAATCTTAATACAGAACGGAATAATTTAAGTTTCTAAGTAGAGAATAAAATTACCTTGCAAGTGATTAAGATTTCAATGGTTGTTTAGACATCCTCCAACTATAGAAGCTAGTTCTGAAAGTTTGTTTTATGGATTCAAATTATATTCTCCGAGATTAGAGAAATAATCTCAAAGAATCTGCATTAGAAGTTGTTTCAATAATTAAAGGAAATTTTCGTAGAATAAGAAAAAAAAATTTACATAATTATTGCGAAACCAAATGCACCATGTTAGCGATATGTGAGAGTACACATAATGAATAAAATTATGAACCTAATTGTCAAATGTGATTTTAGTAATAGATAAAAGTGTCAAATGCACCATTTGTGCGACATGTGAGAGTACACATACTCAATAAAATCATGAACCTAATTGTCAAATGTTATTTTAAGAATAGTTAATAAGGTCAAAACTCACCACTCCCTGTGCATCATTTTTATCATGCATACTTATTAAGGACATCAACTTCCCTACAATACCAATTAAAAAAAAGAATATTGATCTTTTGTTTTAATATTATTACATTTTTTGATATTTTAGTACAAATAAGAGTATATATATATATATATATATATATATATATATATATA
>JAPDSC010082917.1:0-14411 GCA_026290005.1 Latrodectus geometricus | reverse complement strand
AAAAAATTTGCTTGATAATCAGTGTGTAGCTCAAAAACTTTTGGATGATGCAACTAAAAAAATAGCATGTGCTATCAATGATGATAATATGAGTGATGTAAAAGTTGGACAAATGATGCTGTCTGCTGCTAATGCAGAGATTGTATCTGTGAATGATAAATTAAAAAAGTGCAGTATTAATTATTGGAATTAAATGCTAATGCATCCAGTTCAAAATGAACATTATTCAATTATACATAAATTAACTGTTAATTTAAAGCATTTATCATGTAACTTATTAATTTTCCGAAAATGTTCAGTATAAAAAGTTTAAATTTCTGTATTATTTTTTATATTGTTGTATTAAAAATTAAAAAACTCAGAATTTATTAAATAGTTTATTCCTTTCTAAAATGTGTTTTATGCATAAAACAGAAATTAATATGTAAAAGTATCATTGGTTTTCTTTAATTATGGAAATATGTCCTGAAAAATGTCCTGATATTTCTTGAAAATAGTGTCCTGAAAAAAAAAATTCTGTACTCCGACCCCTGCTAATACAATCCAACTCTCATCGAAAACACTGTATCTATACAGAAAGCATGAGTGTGATCATGCAATTAGACCATTTTAACGAAAAATGTCATCCAGTTATTGTGGAAATATTAGATATTTTAAATACATTGAAGAGTAAAGGATTTGATGTTGTGCTTTGTTGGGTTCCTAGTCATGTTGGCTTTGCTGGGAATGAGCTTGCAGATACTGCTGCTAAAAATGCCACTGACCTTTTACATAAAGCATTAACATTTTTTAACATTAAACAAATTGTCAAAGACTTTATTTCGTCCCACTGGCAAAAAACTTGGGATTTGCAGATAAACAACAAATTGCATAATATATCTCCTCGGATTTTTCCATTTCCAGATGTTCCTATACGAAGAGTTGATGTAAAACTTACACGCCTTCGCATTGGACATACTCAATTTACGCACAAGCATTTATTCTTGTCTCAGAGAGCTCCGATTTGTTACATGTGTAATGTACCGTATACAGTACATCACATTTTAATTGTTTGTCCTAACTTCAATGATTTACACTTAGTATTTTTTAACAGAACAAATTTGATTTTATCAGATTTAATTGGATCTAAACCACATGGAAATTTGTTTGCATTTTTACGTGCAATAGGTTTTTTAAATTCTATTTAAATTTTTATCCACTTTAATCTTTTACATAAACTTTTATTAAATTTTTAATATCCTTCATCTTATATATTTGACTAGTCTCTTATTATTGAGTCTCTTGTTTTAAACATTGTTCGGTGCAGAATTGTCCAGTATTGGACCTTGCATCAGTGAACCACACAAAACCAAACTAATAAGTACTGAAAAATTAAACTGAAATTTTAACCTCTTGATAGTTTTGTGTGTGTTATAGAAAAAATTTTCTCATTTATATAATGTTTCATAAACTTTTTACAATTATTTATAATAATTATAGAAGAAACTATTAGTCAAAAACAAATGAAAGATTTAAAATCACTAAGAAATCACATTATTTTAAATATAAGTACTTTAAAAAATTTAAACAATTTTCTGAATTTGTATTTTAATTATAGAAATTTTAATTAACAAACTGAAAACTGTGAAAAGTATAGTCACAAATTTCCCCATAGTGGATTGCGTCAAAATCATACAACATATAGAGTCATAGTTGATTTCGAAGAAAATACTTTATCATAGATTTATTATCATTGAATGTCCCATTCAATTATGATTTAGAATTTTATTTTGCTTGTCATTTTGATTTATAATTGTCAATATTACAAGGGTTAAAATATATGTAAAAGTTGCATTGAATTACGATCAAATTTTTTAATTCTCTTTAATGCATTCAGTTAATATGTATTAATCTATTTGTGAATTTATAACTAAGGATAAACGAGTTTCTCAATAATTTTCAAAGGAGCATAGCTAGGTGGTAGGATGAAAGCTTGTTTCAAACTTAATATAAATTTCTAAACTTGTGCATAAAGGGATGACGTACAGCCTAACTATTTACCAGGAGGAGTTTTAGTGATTTGATGCCTCACATGATAATGTGCTCCTGTAAAATCAGCTATTGATAATATTGATTTGACCAAACTTTTAGATAGTAAATGGAAACTTTGACCATAACCAGAATTCAATAAAGGGGAGAATTCTTCCTGTGATTACAGAAATAAAAATTTATTAATCTGTCAAAACGCTCAATTACTTTGATATAAAATTGGAATTTCGATTTCAAAAAAAGTTTTTCTGATCGTAACAGTATCATTATTTCTGTTGACCTTATTGACCTATTTCTTGGCGACTTGATGAACTTTTCTGTTGTGTGTTAATAAGAAACCAGTTCGCTCTAAATTAATGAGGCAAATTGGGATATAACTGCCCTGTTCGAATTCTGTAATAACATAATTTCAAGTAATCAATTCTTTTATGAAGGAGTTTACGGAACCTTCTCAATTTCATTGCAAGAGATGGTTTCCAGAAAGTGTTATGCTAGTTAATTTCCTGAGCCCATGTTAACTTGAACATTTTAACAAATTATTTAAACTTTGCACAATATAAACTTACATTCCAAATTGAGATCCTTGAGAACTATTGAAAAACTTTCCGCTATAAAATCATTGAAAGTCGTTTAATAACATAATCTGTATGATAAATAATTTTTTTATATAATGCAACTGGGAGTGGGAACTTAGAACACTATAATCTTTTTGGTGATTTGGATCCTATGTGCAATGACTTCCAAAACTGCTTTTAAATTTTTTAAACCTAAAAATTAATAAGCTTCAAAATTATATCATGTCTGAAGTCGTGACCATTAATTTAAAGACCAAATGGTGTCTAATTTATGAAAATTTTAATGAAAACTGTAGTAACTTCCATTTAAGGAAAAATCAGTTTTTTGCACATAACTTGTATGAATGTAAAAACACCAAATGTGGATGTTGTGCAAAATACGGGTATGTATTTATTGCAAAATAGTTTATATAACATGTCATTTAAAAAAAATGAAGATTTAGAAAAAGCACTCATTATGGATAAATTAATATTTGGAAAAATAATTACAATTTCATATTGCAAAACTTCATAGAATAATAAAAAAATGAGTTTTAATAAGGAATATCTCCCCAACCCTATATTGAACTCACTGTTGATTTTCCATGATGTCAATTAAGTTGCCAGTTACCAAATTGGATGCAAAAACCAGACAACTCTTTTCCAACTCTATAGCAGGCCTTAGAGAAATTAAAGCTGCATCCTGTCTACACAGTTTCACAAATGCTCTATGAAATTTAGGTCTGGATAACAAGATGTTTTGTTTGCACCAAATCAAGACCTTCATCCTAGTCTTAATGCATATTGCGAAAGCATTGCCAATTGCACTGACATATGAATGGACATATGATTAAGAAACTCATCCCGAAATCTCGCACTAATCAGTTCCTCCCTAGAACAGATCCATGTGACCGTCGAGTGATGTTCCTGCCGTTATTTCACCACAGCGGTAAATGTCTTTCCAGAGTATTTTTGGTATCTGCTGCTTTGTTTCCTCATGATCAGAACACATGATTCATTTTTTCTGTTGAATCTGGACTTTGTAAAAATAAGAGAACCCCATCATTGTCTATGACAGGAAGCTTTCTCTTGCCCAAGATAAACGGTTTCTTTATTCTCTGGGGAGGGGATAAAACAGGTCATCCTGCGTAGAGAAATGCATGAATAAAACTATGTCCCTGAATCTACAGTGGTCTGTAACAAATTACGGCATAAGAATTTTTCTTCGGTTCGAAAGAACTATAAAATAATTTTCTTCAGTTGTTGCTCGTGACCTGTTTCAAGCTCGTGGTTGGTTTGGAACAGGACACAGAATCTGATATTTTTCCTGAGCCGGTGGACCACACCGAGACACAATAAGTTGCCTCAGCCTGTAGCATCCCGATTTCCATGCATCCAACCGACCGCCACTTTAGTGAATCATGCAAATGGCTTGTCTCACATTGCGGGACTTCAGTGATGAAGAATCTGCTAAAAAATCTTTAATTACATATGGTTTAGGTCTAGCTATTGTTAGGTTTCTAGCCCAGAGGGCCATATCCCTTCTATTCCTAAGAAGTTATTTCAAAAACATAGACAGTAGATTCATGTTAAGATAAGTGTTCCCAATAAAATAAATTGTTCCTGCATGATGAATTATAGAATTCCAAACAAAATAAAAACAAAAGTTACAAGAGAGAAATAGTAAATTGAAAAAACAAGATACAATAAACACATAGAACTGTATAGTACTTATTTTATTTATTTTTTTTATTTTAATTATTTATTATTTCTTAAATTATAAACAAAGAATACACAAATATTTACAAACAAAAAAAAATATATTCAACTCAGTACTCCAAGAAGGGCAATGAGCAATTACACATTTAACGTGATTACATGCTTTATCTAAATCTTATATGCCAGTTCTTTTAAATCGAAAAAGTGGTAGCAAGCGTTTTTCCTACTTTTACATAACTTTGTTTTGTCATTCATATAAACTTTACTGTTAAGTTTATTTTTTTTTATGAACTTTGAAAAACGTGTTCCTTAACTGTTGGTGACCTGTGTATGTGTTTTAATATCCACTGCATAGTTTCCATTAGCTCTTCCATTCGTTGACAACAGTTTCAAAATTGATCTGCCAAAGATGAAAAACTTAAATGTTTTCAATCACTAAAGAAAAATTTGCTGGTACAAGAATTGGAAAGTTTTCGATCACTAAATTAGTTTTTACCTTATTCAATGTTTGTTTTATGCTTAGAAAAATTTTAAAGAATCATATTTGTACTTTAAATAAGAATGTCTTACTGGTATTAAATGTTGACCATTGCTTGAGACTGTTAAAGGCAGAATAACTAGATTTATGCTAAAATCGCAGAAATAACAAATTATTTCGGTTAAAATCACTGTTATATCTGACTAAGCGGGAATTTAAAGTGGATATTCTCCTTCCTACATTAATATAAAATAATGTAATGAAATCTTAGATTGCAATCATTCTTCTGAAAATATCTTGTGTAATTTTTAATTTGTGTTATTCCTGAAACACTAGAGTTAATGTTTAATATTTAAGTTTAAAGTTACAAATATATTTTGCTATTTAGGCGAGGAACGAAAAAAAATGTCTGCTGCAAGAAGGGACTTTCAGGCATCTGCCGAAAAAAGAAAAGCTGAAGACCTTCAAGAAAGTAAGTTGATATTAGTAGAAATTACAATTTTAACGAATTTATTTGTGATTTCGTGCAAGAACTTAAAAAAGTAGCTATTTTGTGAAAAGTGCTTATGCATTAAAGATATAAATATAAACTTTTTAATGTCATACGTTATATTTCTACTCTTCCGTAGTACAAAACTCATAATTTTAAATGCTAAGAATCAAATTGTTTCACTGATTAATACAATTCAATTTGGTTATTTTTAAATCTGTGATGTAATTTTTACAGTTGGTTTCGATTATCTAAATGGTGGGAATGAGTAACATAATTTGATTTGTTAAGTAATGTTAATATAAACTTCAAATTTTAAAATTTTTATCGAAATAGTTGAATAAGTACACAGAAAATTAAAAACTAAGATATTTCTTAGACCACGAACTTATTAGTTTTGCTTTTTAAGCTGCTTCTAATTATTATTTTTTAAATAATCATTTTTAAAAGAATTTAATATTTTTAAATCTTGACAATTTTAATTGCTTTATTGAAAACCTATTTTGCAATGTTAAGTGAAATCTTGTGTAGTTACATTATATGCAAGACGAATGAGGTATGAAAAGACAAGATTCACTGTTCTTACAAAGTTATAAAGTGTCAGTTGAAACTCTTTGTTCATGTTCCATTGCATTTTGTTTAACGTAAGGACGAAATAGCCGATCACTTGCATTGCAAGATACCTGTATTTTAATCTGTCATTCATTGTTATGAAATTAATATATACCCATGTAGAAAAACATTTACGCATTTTTCTTTAGATCCCCCTTTGTTTTGAATTGGAGGGAAAGTTCTGTCGTATTTTGAAGAAAATATTTGAATTCATTTATAAAATGTGATTAATATTAATCAGTTATATATATATTCCGTTATTTGTTACAACCTGTTGCCATCTTATAGTTAACCTTTAAATTCCTATTTTGTAGAAGTTCTCATCCATGGAGTTAAAATAGTCAAATACTGCTTTAGAAACACTTTCAAAAGACTTGAATTTTTTTCCCGTTAGATAATTTTGCAGAGATCTGAACAGGTAATAATCAGAGTGTGCAATGTCAGGTGAATTCGGGGGGTGACTAAGGATTTCCCAACCTAACGCATTCAGTTTTTGTAGTGTCACCATTACAGTATGCGGGCGAGCATTATCGTGGTGGAACACTATTCCTTATTTGGACGCTAATGCTGGCCTTTTTTCTTTGATAGCTGCATTCAATTTATCCAGCCGATTGCAATATAGATCCGCGTTGATGTTTTTTTTCCTGTTTCAGCAACTCGTAATACACTGGACCTCTCCTGACCCACTACAAACAAAACAGTACTTTTCGTTGATGGATATTTATTTTTGGAACTGTTGCTGATGTTCCTGGTTTGTAAGATTTTTTTCATTTAATATTCTCGTCAAGAATCCACTTTTCATTTCCAGTAACCAGCCTGTCCAAAAACGGCTCCACATTGTGTCTAATCAGATGTGATGAACATATTCTTAAACGATAAGACAAACTCTTTTCCGTCAATTCATGTGGAACCCAAACACTTTAACACAAACCCAAGAGATTTAATGTGATCTCTAACAGTTGTATGAGCCAAATTCTTCTGCAATTTCTCGACTTGTTAAATGTGGATTATTTTCCAACATCGATCGCAAAACATTATCGTTCTTGGATGGTCGTCCAGATCGAACACTTTCTTTGAGGCTCAGGTCCCCGAATGAAATTTGCTAAACCATCTTTGACAAGTACGAACATTTACGATATATTTTCCAAATACCGCACATAAATTTTTACATGTAACAAATGTGATGCTTCCTTTTTGGAATTCATATAAAATGCAGTGTCGTAAATGTACTTTATCTACCGACATGTTTTTCCCTTTAAATATTGCAAGTAAATGATGAACGGTAAAAAAGGGCACCTTTTATATTTTACAGCAGCTAAAAAACAAATCCGATTGACTCACTAGCCAGATGTTTTTTTTTTTTTATTTACAAGAAAAATCACCTGCCTATTTAAAATACGACAGAACTCCCCTCCAACCCAATAATTTTGGGCTATCATATTAAATAAATGACAGCGAATTGCATGCCTCTATTCTTGGAGTGAGTAATGAAACGGTGTGTAACAGTATAAGCAATTTTACAATGAGTCCAAATTAGCCTTAGCCTTCATGGGACTCGCATTGCTTAGTACGGTGTCCCAATCTTGAAGTACACAGGGATGTTTTTTCTATTCTCTAGTCTAATCTATTTCTTATACTTTTCATGTCTCAATGGCAAGTTAGTCATCTCCTCATAAGTAGCTTCCTTCAGTGAATTTACTTTAAATCAACATGGAAGTCAGAATTCTGAGGTACGACAGTAATTACTTTTCCTCTTTTCTTATTTTTCTCTTCTCTCTTGTTGTTGTAGCCATGCGTCTATTAAGTAGATTTCCATCCTGATGCTATTAGTTTATCTAGGGGAAAATATCACTCACATGCCATGCGTGGAGAACTTTTTTCCTGGAAAGGAGGACCCTGATAAGTGAAATCCCCAAACACCAACACATTCTGTCTCTGTTTCAGATAAACGGGTAATGTGTAGTGGTCTTCTTCACAAATCTCCCCTCAAGGGGTTTACTTTCTTTAAGTAAACAAGGGTGTCATAATCCCCAGGTACCCCAGTGATCAGTCCTCTTCTTTTCTTCTCTCCCTTTCTACTTTTTCTTCCTTTTCTCCCTCATTGTGGTTGCCTCTTTTGAGGTTGAGGGCTCCCCTTGAGCAGCTGTCGCCGCTCTGTTGCTATTAGCTACTCTTGGGGACTAAACCCCCCACGTGTTTGCCGTGCGTGGAGACCCGTGTCCTTGGAAAGGAGGGTCCTGGTAATTGAGGTCCCCAGAGGCTAACACATTACTTTGGCCTCTGCTTCAGGTAAACAGGAGGTGTGTAATGGTCCTCTTAACACCAATCGGCTCTAATGGATAAGCGATCTTGCATTAACTGTGTGACTCATAAAGGGTGGAGTGCACACCAGTTTTGTATAGAAAGCGTATAAGGTCTGATTAGCATTGTTGCAGTTATCTGATTCCCCTTGGGTTCCATGGTGGGTGGTGCCGTCAGGCCTCGAATATTTTAGTTTCTCCATGGAAGTATCTTCTGCTCTTTCTCTCCCTCTGGAGCAAAAAATAGATTTTGCTGATGCTAAATTTTTCATTATAAGATTAAAAGAAGGTTCATTTTTAAATGTCTCCCTTTCTTATTCAAAATTGTATATCTGGTTACCTTGGTTCAGTTAAGTCTATCCGAAAACTACGTTCCGGTGATTTACTCATTGAAACATCTTCTGTTAGTCAAAGCATATCCATTAGAAATATGCACAAATTAGCCCATCTAGATATCATTGTCATACCCCATGGTCGCCTTAATTTCTCTTACGGCGTAATCTCAGTAGCTGATCTCTTAAATGTCCCAGAAGAAGAAATATCTCAATCTGCATAGTCAAAAGGTTTGCAATGTCAAGCAAATTAAGATCAAAAGAGATGATAAATTTATCAACACTAAACATCTAATTCTTACATTTCATACACCAAAGCTGCCTGAAACTATCAAAGTAGCCTATATGTTACTTTCTGTACGTCCATATATTCCCAACCCATTACGATGCTTCCCATGCCAGCGTTTTGGACATACCAAAATGTCTTGCAGAGGAAATATTACTTGTGCTCGTTGTGCTGAAGTTGGGCATGAGAGTTCGGACTGTCAAGCAAAAGAAAAATGCGTAAGCTGCAAAGGCAATCACCCATCTTATTCTCGCTAATGTCCAACATGGACTTTAGAAAAAGAAATAACTGTGAAAATTAAGAATAACATCTCCTATCCAGAAGCCAGACACAATGTAACAGCTCGAACTCCCTCTGTAGGAATAACTTATGCAAGTACAGTAAAAAGGGTCAGAGTAACTGTTGCCACCCAAACAAAAAATTCAAGTCTTCCTCCAGTTGCATTTCCTGTCATTTCTGAAAAAACTGACAAAATCTCATCTTACGGAAAACATAAATCATCTTTTTCGAGGTCCAAAGCCTTTAAGGCCTTGAAACTAATAGAGGCTAAAGAAGGCCCTAAAGATTCCTCTTTGGCAAGTAGAAAAATCTCTCGTTTCTATTCAAATAGATGCAGCTTCTTTGTATCTTTTAAAAGACAAAACCTTTAGTGAAGCACTATCTAAAACTAAGATGCCCAACCCCATAAAAAGGGGCTTAGAAACTAAAGAATAACTACTTTCATTTCCTGGAATTGTCATGGCATTTGCTCTCATTATGAGGATATCAAAGAGATATCTTCTCGAAACCCTGCATGAGTTTGCCTTCAAGAGACATTTTTGAAACCCCAAAACTCTATACAGATACAGGGTTATAATTGTTATAGAAAAGATTGCAATGAAAACGCCACGAGATCTGGAGGAGTGTGCATATTGTCATCACAGAAATACCCTACTGCTGTACATTCCTTAAATACCAACCTTGAATCAGTAGCTATTCGAATACATTTAACATCGCTTATGACAGTTTGCAGCATTTATCTTCCTCCACATGATAATATCCACCTGTAAGATCTTAATGATTTAGTTGAACAGTTACCTGCTCCTTTTTTACTGATTGGCAATTTCAATGGACACAATAACCTATGGGGAAGTTTGATTACAAATACTAGGGGCCGTCTGATTGAACAGTTTCTTTCTGAAAATTGCCTCTGTCTGTTGAATACTAATGAAACAACCTACTTCCATCAAATTACAAAAACTTTTTACTCCATAGACTTAGTCATCTGTTCTCCTTCAATTCTGCCATCATTGAATTTAAGTGTTGAAAATGATCTTCATAACAGCGATCATTTTCTTCTTTCCATCCACCAGAGTGGATGCAATAGAATGGTGCAAAGACCGCCTACATATAGCTACCATCGAGCATATTGGAATTTATTCACAAAATTAGCTCTTATTACTGAAACAATGGTCAAGACAAGATATTGATGAAGCTGTTAGGAAGGTCACAAAATCATTTATTTTTGCTGCCTATACAGCTATTCCAAAATCTTCTTTAAAACCCAAAAAACTTTGTAAATCCTGGTGGAATAATGCCTGTCGCTTAGCATACAAGGAACAGAAGAAGCTATGGGGCATATTTTGAAGATATCCAACCACGGAGAATCTTCTTGCTTTCAAAAAGGCCAAAGCTTTTTCTCGTAAAACAAGACGTCAAAGCCAGAAAGAATCGTGGATCCGTCATGTAACTTCAATATCTACATCCAATAAACAATCATGGAAGAAAATAAAGACAGCTAATGGGATCTATCAGAATTTTTCTATACCTGTCCTGATAAACGGTACTGCTAAATACTCTTCCAGTGACATTGCAAATAAACTTGCTGAAACTTTTTCTAAAATTTTTCCGGAATCTGGCCCTGAATCCTATAATACAAACTTTTTTCAAGTTAAGAAACGTTCTGAACAATTCACTATGAAATTCGAAGACAGAAATTTCCTTCCATACAACAGTGAATTCCAGGTATTAGAATTAAGAAGAACTCTTTCTCAAACTAAACAATCTAGTCTTGCTTACTTGGTAGAGAAAAATAAATGTATCCCTTCACTTCAAAGTGGTTTTCATAAAGGCAGAAATACTCTAGATAATATTATATACTTCGAATCGGAGATTAGTAATGCCTTTGTCAGACGAAATCACTTGGTTTCTATATTCTTCGATTTATAAAGCGTATGATCGAACGTGGAGACATGGTATTCTCCGCACAATGTTTGAGTTAGGATTTCGAGGTAATCTACCTGTTTTTATTAGCATTTTAAGTGTTATTCTTTTTAATCTCCATATAAGCAATATTTTAAATACCCTTCCACCTTCCATTCATGATTCATTATATGTGGATGATCTACAGATTTCCTGTCAAGGTTCCAGTATTCCTATAGTCGATTAATACAATTTGCTGTAAATAACATAGTTTCCTGATATGATAGGAATGTACACAAAATCTCTACAACTAAAAGTAAATGTGTTCATTTTTGCCGTAAAACTGGACTTTATGCTGCTCCAATCATCAATATACGAAACACACCTATACCAATGGTCGATGAAATTAAATTTCTTGGAATTATATTTGACAAAAAGCTTATTTTTCTCTCCCCCATTTTATATTTAAAGAAAAAATGTGAAAAGTCGTTAAATATTTTAAAAGTACTTTCAAATACTTCTTGGGGTGCCGATCGTGAAATATTACTCAAAATTTATCAGTCCCTCATATTATCTCAAATGGATTACGGTTGTGTTGCATTACGAAATGTTCTTCGTAGACTGGATCCTGTACATCATCAACATCATCAGGCTCTTCGAATTTGCTCGGGTGCTTTCCAAACTTCACCCATTCAAAGCTTATATGTGATTTGTCGACAACCACCACTCCACTTGCGACGTAAGCAGTTATCATTTAACTATTTCTTTAAAATAATGTCAATTCCCAAAAATCAGCTGAAATCAACTGAACTTGCTCTTAGTCTGAAGAGACTGTACGTCGCTCGCCCCTACAATATCCTTCCTTTTATAGAGAGCATAAAATCTATCTCAAAATCAAACCTTTCAGATATACAGCCTGTACCTACTGATTCGATGGGGTTAGCTCCATGGAACATTATTATTTTGAATCCTTTTGCTAATTATATTAAATACAACACTTCTCCAATCATTTACCAACAACTATTTGCTCACCACCGCCTTGAATACTCAAAATACATACCGTGTTTCACGGATGGTTCCAAGACAGATAATAATGTTGGTTGTGGTGGAATCTTAAATAACATCACTTATAGCTATGGCATCCATACTTCTTGTTGTATTTATGCGGACGAAGCTACTGCTATCGTATATGCCCTCAAATTTTTAAAAACTAGCTCATATCGTAAATTTTGCATATATACCGATAGTATGAGTGTTCTAAAACAGTTGAGTAATCATAATGATGATTGTCACCCTGCTGTAACTACTATATTGCACCAACTGCATACATTATACAACAGAGGGTTTGATATCATATTTTGCTAGATTCCCAGTCACGTGGGAATTGTTGGGGATGAAATGGCGGACACAGCAGCAAAATCGGCTTCTATTATTCGTGATCCCAAAGTTCCCCTTACAGATATTAAAAAGGCTGTCAAAAAATATATCGTTTCATTGTGGCAAGAGACTTGAAATTCACAAGTAAACAATAAGTTGCACCTCATAACATCATCCATTAAATCCTTTCCTGTTTTTAAAAGTACGGAATTTAGATGTCAAATTGACTCGTCTCAGGATCGGTCACACGAGATTTACTCAAAAACACTTATAAATTATACTGAATTCAATATCTGGCGCAGCTTGTTCGTAATCGGACCTTGTGCCATTAAACCCCAACAACCAATCAATCAATCTTCTCATAATCCTGTTTGTGTGCAAGAAAACCCTTCTCAAATCCATGAACTAAATATGCATACAATGTTAAAACTGATGAAAACGTCAACTTTTGGAGGAGTGTGCATATTTGCATCACGGAAATAAACTGCTGCTGTACAATCCTTAAACATCAACCTAATTTCAAATTTTTTCAATGGCATTCGTATAGCTGTGGCTATACGAATGCATATAACATTTATAATAATTTGAAGCAATTATTTACTTCCATATGATTCAATAACCTCCTGTCAGGTCTTAATGATTTAATCGAAGAGTTTCCTACTTCCTTTTTACTGATTGGCGATTTTAATAGTCACAACCAGTAGGAAAGTGCTAATACAAATACATGGAGCCATGAGATAGTGCAGTTTCTTTCCGAAAATTACCTTTTGGATGCTAATTGAAAAACATATTAATGAAATTAGAAAAACATTTCATTCCATCGACTTGACTATCTATTTTCTATCAACTCTGCTATCATTTGTGTAAGAAAATGAGCTTCATAGCAGTGATCAGCATGTTTCTATACAACCAGAGTGGATGTAATTGAACATTGCAAAGACCATATGTATATAGAAACAATAAAGCTTACTGGAATTCAGAAAATCAGCTATTACTGAAACAATTGATGAAAATGTTAGGAATGTCACAATCACTTATTTTTGCTGCCGATACAGCTATTCCAAATTTAAAAAATGTGAATCTTGGTGGAATAATCCCTGTCGCTTAACATAAAAGAGGTGGAAGATATTTGGTGTCTTTTGATGATATCCAACAATAGAGTATCTTTCCTTCAAAATTACCAAATCATTTTCTCTTAAAAAAAAAAAAAAAAAAAAGATTCTAAAGTCAAAAAATGATCCGTTACATCAAGTAAATATCTACATCCAATAAACAACTGGATTAAAAGCAAATCAGTGAATGGGATTAATCAGGATTATTAAATGCTTGTCCTGATATTCAGTACTGTTACTCATTCTTCTCCCATTGATATTGCAATTAGACTTGCTGAAACTTTTTCTAAAGTTTCGAGCTCCAAATCCTTTTGTACATTCTCCAAATTTTAAGAACAATTGAGAGCGAATTCCTATAATATTTCAAGACAGACATTTCTTTCCATATAATAGCAAATTTCAGATGTTAGAATTAAGAGATTCGTTTGAAATAAGTCTAGTCCTGCTCTTAAGGTATTTAGTTTCACAATGATACGTAACTTAAGTACTGGTTCCCTTCAAACCTTGCTCACCTTGTTTAATAGAATTTGGTTACAGCATAAATATCCTAGTTTATGGAGGATAGTTATTAAACTTCCCATACTGAAACTTGCAAAAGATTCTGCGATGCCTTTAAGTTACCGACTAATCATACTAAATAGTTGACTTAGTAAAACATTGGAATTAATGATCAGTTAGCATCTTATTTATACGATACAGAAAAATATATACATTCCTCCACTTGAAAAGTGGTTTCCTTAAAAAGGCAGATCTAGATCAGATATTCATAATACTTTCGTCAGACGAAATCATTTGGCTTCTGTATTTTTAGATTTAGGAAAATCATGTGATCAAACATGGAGGTATGTTATTCTCTGGTCCATGTTAGTTTGGATTTCGATATTACCAACCTATCGTCCTAAATATTTCAACATTACTCATTTCTATAGTCCGCATTTGATA
>JAPDSC010082907.1:0-22917 GCA_026290005.1 Latrodectus geometricus | reverse complement strand
GCTGTAGACTTTGGAGAGCTAGACAACAACTTTAAGCTCGTTATTTTGATAATTTAACACATGCTCGCCAAAGTTTATACTCTAACTTAAATTTTGAACCCAAAATTAGAACCTTGCAAAAAGCGTAAAAGCCGGAATAAATTGTCAAAGTACAGGGTATTTGAAACACGAAGGCTACTAAGAGATAAACAAACAGATTTCTTGACTTATGGCATGCATTTTCATGATTCTGTTTGCTGGGGCTCTCTGAAACTCAGTTGAACGGTACAAAAATAAAAACCGATAGGGGGCGCTGTGGGCAAAAAACTTAATTCGTTGACATTTCGGACGCTAACTGAGAATGGGGCGCTACGATCAGTTAGTAATAATGAAAACACATTTTCTACCTCTCCTCAACACTTCTGAATAAATTTAGACCAAAAACATCAATGATACTGGAAATTTATTTACAAAAAATAACACTAAAGAAGATGCTCGAAATTTCGACCTTAGGCCATGATGCAGGCTTCGCACCTCAATCGCATTGAGGAGTGTGTGTTTCCAACAATGCCAGGAGTACCTTTGATCTCCCCTGAAGCTGCCACAAATGCACGCCACAAGATCTTCAGCACTGCTGACAGTTGTATGGTAGACCTGGGCCTTCAGGTAATCTCAAAGGAAGAAATCCAAGCAGGTGAGGTCTGGTGATCGGGCAGGCCAGTTGACTGGACCCCCATGCCTGTTATACCGCTGGCCATACCTTGGGTTTAGATGGAGACGCACGTCGTTCCTATAATGGGCCGGAGCTCCATCGTGCTAGAACCACATCTGGCGACGTGAACCTTCGGGTACGTGCGCCTCCTTCAGAAGCTGCGGCAGCACTTGATCCAGGAAAATCAGGTAATTTCCACCTGTCACCCGTTCAGGTAACAAATAAGGGCCAATGAGGCCATCCTTCAGAATGCCGGCCCACGCATTTACTGAGAAACGCTCCTGGGCTGCTCGGCTTCTGGTTTCATGTGGATTTTCATCACACCACACATGACTGTTGTGGGTGTTCCACATTCCCTCCCGGCTGAAGGTGGACTCGTCTGTAAACAAAATGCTGTTTACAAAACGGGGATCCCTGGCTCTCGGCTCGTCCATTACAACCAGCAGCACCATACACCAAATGCATGTCAGCCAATTCAGAGTTTGTGTACCATTCCATCCTACTACCGATCTACAGACAGCAGCCCGAAGCTTAAGTAGGTACCGCAAGTCCAAAAGACGTGTCCGCGCATGCAACTACGTCATTTCGCGTTCTCGTCTACGCATTATGTATCTTTTGCATATCGATATGGTACGATATCTTTTGCATAAATCAGCAAAAAGCACCTTATGTAAATTTTATTGCGCGCATTGTGCATGGTTAAAACCATCTAGGTTTGTTTAAAAAAAACTGCAGATTTAATAACTTCTTATGATAAGTAAATTACTCTCTTGTTTTGTTCCTAACTGATCGTAGCGCCCCGTTTCCAGTTAGCATCCGAAATGTCAACGAATTATGTTTTTTGCCCAAAGCGCCCCCTATCGTTTTTTCTTTTTGTACCGTTCAACTGAGTTTCAGAGAGCCCCAGCAAACAGAATCATGAAAATGCATGCCATTAGTCAAGAAATCTGTTTGTTTATGTCTTAGTAGCCTTCGTGTTTCAAACACCCTGTACTTTGACAATTTATTCCGGCTTTTACGCTTTTTGCAGGGTTCTACTTTTGGGTTCAAAATTTAAGTTAGAGTATAAACTTTGGCAAGCATGTGTTAAATTATCAAAATAACGAGCTTAAAGTTGTTGTCTAGCTCTCCAAAGTCTACAGCGCCCCCTATCAATGTTTAAAGAGATACGCTTATCAAATTAGTACTGAAGAAAGTCTAAATAAACAGAATCATTTCGCCGTAAAAAGCAAGAAAATTTAACCATTTCCCTTGTTTTTATGACGTTTCGAATTTCGGCACCCAAATTTTCAAAAGCGCCTAGCGCCTTACCATCGCGTCGGGGACCCTACATTCCCTATTCAAAAATGTTCGTCTAGGTGTGCTCTATCTATCCTCAAAGTTTGTCACCGACGAGCTGAATCACCCTGTATATAGATATCAAAAAGTAATACAATAATTCAGTACAGAAATTAATATTTAATATTAAATATAAATATTTTTTTCAAACTATTAATTTAATTTCTAACAAGAATCTTGGTTTACACGTCGGCAGAACTATAGTGCAAATACTACCTTAACCAGATAATTGCCAAAATTATTAACTGTTAAATTATTTCTGGTTAATTATTAATACTTAATATAGAAATATATACACATTAATATTTTTAAAATATTGCAAAATCCTTCAGAATATTTTTTCAGTCTAGTTTTGAATTTTGGGTAAACCATTTGATCACAAAAATCGAATGACATTTTAACTGAAATAAAAATTAAAAGTTAAACAAAGATAATGGGACTTACATGAGTGTGTGTTTTGCTACCTTAATTGATTTCTCTTTAAACGAGTATCTCTTCAAAGTCCTTATGAATTTAAAATTTTAAATACATGCTAGCCAAAAATTAATTTTTTTAGGAATTCATCTCAGAATACTATTAGGTTTTAATTTATCTAAAATTGAAAGTCATCTTAAAACTCATATTCAAAACAAGTACTCTCATACAGCACATTAATGAAACACTGAGTAATTAATTTTACATTTAATTTTAAAATAAGTTTATGTTAGTTTATACAGTTAATAAAATTTGTTAAATTAATAATGATTACGTATCAATCATCAAATTTTTTTTTTTTAATTTTTCAAAGTTCGTTTAATAAATCTATTTCCACATAAATATTTCATTTCACTGAAATATATCAATTTGTAATTTGTTTGCTTCGTTTCCTCACTGTTTCACTCAAATTTTCTAGCATTTAATTAATTTTCTAGTATTTAATTAATTTTCTAGCATTTAATTAATTTTCTAGCATTTAATTAAGAATTGTTTTTGAAATTAATAGACTTTTCAAACGGCTTTCATACTATTGGGTTAAAATATTTTTCTATCTCTAAACATTATTTTACCACATACAATTATTAATATCTCTTAATAACATCCTACATTCTTAATTCAAATGTAAGCTTTATTTTTCTTTCAAATTATCAATTTTGTTTTTTGCTGTTCTCGTTTTTCGAAATAATGCCACAACTTTTAAACTTAACAAGTATGCTCTTAGATTCAGGAAAATAATGCTTATGATTTATAAACAAAGTAAGCATATATTAAATATTAAAATTCTATTTTGATATTTTAAATATAAATATTCCTTTAAGAAAACATCAAACTTCAAGAAGCAGGAAATCTAAGAATTTTAAGTGAGATACCTATCCTTAGAGAACGTCAATAGGCTTGGAAATTCCCTAAAAGTATTAACTTTTTGAAAATATTTAAAATGTTGCGAAAAATAAATATGCATTAAAACGAAATATGTGTCGAAGCAATTTTAGAAATATACTTCCAAGGAAAACTAAAAAAAAGTTCTGCTTAAGAAATGTTTAGTTAGCAATAATAATTGTTGTTCTTTTTTACATACATTTGTAACAAAAATACTCTCGGCATTCAAGACAATTACACACAGAGGGCAAATTTAATATAAGGGAAAGAATTAGCAGCTTCTTTTTAGAAGAAAAAGGATTTCCTGAGTTGTGTTACATCGTTAAATTAATTACATCCTCTGTGGCATAAGTAACTTTATAGATAATTTAAATCAGCACTAATTATATCTTAAAAATAAATTATAAATATCCTAATCACTATTTTAAAATTTAACTTTTATTTTTAGTTAGTAAGTGATCGACAGCCTAAAATAAATTTTACTTTATTCCATGCAGCTATATTGAATTCGGTCCTTGCCAGCTTGACAACAATTCGTTGGACAAATTAAGTATTTTATTCATACTACTTCCAATATAATTACTATAAATAATGTTTCTTATGTAGTATGAATGTCTTGAAAACCTCTTTACTTTTAATTCACGTTCAAAAATAAATTAATAATTTTTAGAAATGTATGGATATAATGAATAAAATGATTTCCTGTCGGTTAATGATTGAAAAAATATATTTCATAATAATATAAATAAATTAAAATTATGAGAAATAATTGTCATCTGAATAAACGTATTAAAAACTTTTCTGGGTAAAAGTAATAAATAATTTTCCTGAACAAAAGCAGCATGTTATTTTTATGATATTTCAAAATAAAACTAATTTCTCATAGTAATTTAAATATATTGTTAATATGTCAAATGTTTTTCTATTTGATCTGAAAACATTTTTAAGATAGTTAAACTCTATTCCTATTTGCACTAGATATATAGATTTCACAAATGTAACAAAAATTTTATAATTTGCTGATTATCAGGCTTATTTACAATTTAGTATTATTTTGTGCTGAAAGTAAAATTTTTATATGTATACATATAAAAATGCAGAATTTGAAAATATGTTTCGTTAAATGTTACTTGAATAATGTATCAGAAAATTTTTTAATTTTAAAGAGCATAAAAATTGATAATTCTGTAAAAAAATAATACTATGGAAAAGTTGCAACCAATTAGGAAAACCATATTGTCATATCATTTACATCATATAAAAATTCATTGGTGATAGATATTCTCTATTATAAACACTTTTATAATAGAGAATATCTATCATATCATATTTTAAATATATTAAATTTATCATATATTAAATTTTATATATTTATAACAACAGCATTATTTCTTTGTGAAAATAGATAAAGTAAAATGAAAGAATTCTGCCTTGTGTGTTCATTGATGTTTTTTCGAACAAAAATTAAAAAATCTGGTTTAATAAATAATCAATGAATTGGAATTGATGAATAGACATATCAGGGGGGAGCACTTATTAATACAATTGTTGGAAATTAAAAATCACTTTAATGATTTTAATTGTGTAATAATTTTTCACTTTATTAAATCTATGTCATTTCTTCTAATTTTGTAGTTTTTTTTTTCTTATTAGCACTTAATGAAATTTAATGAATATGTAAATTCCCTCATTTAACAATTAAATAAGATCTATTTGTTTGCCTACAACTTCCTGCAAAAAATCTATTTGAATGTAATTTATTTTAAATAATATTTTAATCACATATTTTTTTAACTTTGCTTACGTTTACTATGCTTTATTAATTATTCACTTTATAACATCCAATTGATAAACAGATATACTTATTTAAAAAATTGGAGAGCATTAAAATATAAACTATGTTCTACTTGTTTTGTTTGTTTTTTTTTTTCACTTTAGTAATCTGTCGTAAATTTATCACTAACAAATGCATAATTTTTCAATAATAAAAAGAATATAAATGTATTATTACAAATATTTCTAGAGAATAAAATATTTTCTGATTTAACATTCCATTCATTTTTGTTATGTCACAGTCCTTGTAGAGCAATGACCTCCTTTAAAAATTCTACCTTTCCTTTCAACTTTTGGATTTTCCTCTATAAATGATAACTCCAAACAGTTTCAAGTTATCTGCCATATTTTCAATTTATTTTAGGCCTTCTCTAGTGTTTGAACTTTATAGATTTTCGACTCATAATTTTTGGACAATTTTTTTTTTCTCATTCATCTGTAATAAGTATCCAAAGCATTTTTTTTGTAATTGAAACAATACTCAGTTCTTTATAAAATATTTCATCATAGTTTTAGTATTTTTTTTATTTAAATGATAAACTTTTTTGAAAATATACTTACATACAATTAAAAAATATAATGTTCCTAGATATATGTCCTGTTTGTTTTTATTTAATAACAAAGTATATGTTATTAAACTCACAATATAGTTTTTAGTTTTTATTTTTGTTTACAGAAAATATTTTTTGATAGCATTTTCAGTCTTAAATCTATTGTTGCTTGTTAGCAAGCACAGTTAAAAGGAAGTTAGATTATTTGCTTTTGCTGCTGCTTTATTCGTTTGTAATAGTTTATGAAGATATAAATTTAAATATTCGTAATAAAAACTTATTATAAACATTAATAATTCCAAATTTCATAACTATAAATCAAATTTAAGAAAACAGATTAAAACAATAAGATAGATTTTTTTCTTATTCACAAGATAATATTTAAAAATTATTTTTACTATTTTCATCCTTTTACATCTTAATTATATACATTATTTGTATTCATGAGTATGAAAATATTTATTAATAAATTTTGTAATAGAAGTTGCCTCTTTTGAATTCAAATAACAATAAAATGAAAAAATTATGCCTTTAAAATAAATGACGATATTGATAAAAATGAACAATTTATGATACAAATTTACATGACATACCGTAATTATTTTATAATTTACGTGACAATACATACCGTAATTATTTTATAATTTACATGACAATACATACCGTAATTATTTTAACAAACTTCCAATTTTTTATGAAGAAAATAGAAGTTTTTGAATAGAATTAAAATTATAAATATGAAATCAATTACTGTTTATTCTTAACAACAAAATGAATAAATTTTTAAATGGGTTTCACAACCATTCATTTAAAATATAAAAATTTAATTCTTGCAAGTACTCTGTCTACCAATAAGTATTTGGAAACCTATACAAATGATGATATCAACAGTCCTGAGGTACATAATGGCCTCCGCCGGTATAAATAGTGTAAGAAACAGCATCGGCATTAGTAGCATGAAAGATGCCGCTCAGTTTGGAGCTCTCTGATTTCTGATTTCGAGAAAAGTATAATTCTCGGGTATTACAAATGTGGCCGATCCTTAAGAGACATATCTAATGATCTGAAGTACCCAAAATGAACAGTGGCCTATGTGATTAAGAAGAGGAAGGTGAGCGGTGATTGTCGAAATGTGCCCCGAGTCGGCAAACTAACGCAACTGAGAGATCGAGACTGATGAGTGCTGTCCAGAGAAATTCGGAAGAACTGCACCCTACCAATGTCTCTCATCGGTGAGATGTTTAAACAGGCATCCAGGAGTATTGTTTCAATGAATACCATCCATAAGAAGGCACATCTGCTTGGTTTTCATGGCTGTGTGCTGCCCATAAGCTTTTGCTCACAAAGTCTTACCGTGCTTCTCGGTCAATGTGGTTTAAAGCACGTCGAAATTGGACCGTAGATTGGTGGAAACGGGTCTTTTGGAGCGACGAATCAAGGTTCACCCTCTACCATTCCAATGGCAGGGTCTGGCATCTGCCTGGAGAACGTCTCCAGCCAGAATGCATTATGCCAACGGTCAAGTTCGGAATTATGGTCTGGGGATGTTTCTCTTTGAATGGATAGGAACCATTAATCCCGTTTATGGTAAGCTCAACGCCGATGGCTACTGCTCCATTTTGGATGACAATGTGCTTCCTACGTTGTGGCAATTTTACGGGGTGGACCCATGTTACTTTCAGGACGATAATGCCAATTGTCATGTTTCGAGGTTAACCAATGATTGGTATGGGGCCAATGGAGTCCATCTAATGGATTAGTCTGTCCAGAACCCAGACCTGAATCCTATCTAGAACCTCTGGGACGAGTGGATCGCCGAATTAAGGGGTGCACTACCCGTCCAAAATCGGTGAAGGCATTTGTATATCTACTCCAAGCCGAGGGGAAGACAATACCACTAGCTGCATTACAAAGAATTGTGGAAAATTTGCCGCGGAGGGTTCACGCTGTAATTGCCTCTCGTGGAGGCTCTACCAACTATTGATTTTGAATAAAGTTAGTTTTTCTTTTCTATCACAGTTGTCCAAATACTTATTGGTAGACAGTGTATATTTACGTATGCCATAAAAAATATCAATGGTAAAAAAATAAATAATTCCATTAAAATAAGTTTTCTGAAATTTATTTACACTAAACTAACAACGCTCTTACTATTTATCTTAGTCCAGTTTTTAATTTTTATGTTGATAGTTAATGGAATCGTTTTATTTCTCTTATTTATTGTAAAACAGTTGTTCAACAAAAGAATTATTTTTGAATCAATTATTAAATAAATGCATTCCACTCAAATAATACAAATTTAACCAACGGAACATAAAATTTATGTGACACTAAGCAATTACATTAGGTATACTTATTTTTTAAATGTAAAAATATTCAAATTTTACATTCAAATTTTACGTTACAAAAATATTCAAATTTTACATGTCCTTTTTTTTCATTAAAAAATTCAGTTTTTAACATCAATTGCCAATTTGAAACTGAAAAATTAAAAGATTTATTTTTTTAACATAAGATTTTAACATGAGCAGCAAGGGTATAAATTTTGTATTCTCTTGTAATCACTTAAAAGAGATTGAAATTTTGTGAAAGTATTTTGTTCCTATTAAAACCCAAATCAAACTAGAAAACAGGAAAAATTCGCTAAAAGATAAAATTAGACAAATTTCCTGTGGGTAATTATTACTATCGCTAATTCATATAATGAACAAGAATAATTTTAGAGAAGCATTCTATAGTAGACGAAAATATGGTCTGGATGCAATTGTTGAATTCATCATTAATATACAAAGCAAGTGATAATAAAACAATTATGACAGAAGTTTGTTAAACCCCGTGATCCTTCAAGGAAATGTTGGTTGTTGTCCTGTAAAATAATTTTGAATCATTAGTTTAAAATGTGATTTCTAGTGATATGTTCTCGATCATTTGATGGCTGCATCACTTATGGAAAGCATTCATTTCAAGCATAGAATAACATCCGTAGAGTATATTATTCAGCCATAACGGTTTTGCTGATATAATATGAAACCATTTCTCCTCACATTCACCTTGAGCTGGCATTTTTTCTAAGAGGTATTTTTTTCTAATGAGGTCGGTCATTCAGTAACCGATGTGAATATTTTCAACCTATAATGTAACAGAAAATAGTTACATTTGTTCCGCATTTTTTTCTAAATTTCTGATAATTATTTTGATTTCTATTTACAAGATGTACTTCCATTGTGTTCCATAACTTTAGATTATTTCAAGGACAGAGGATTGGTTTAATTAACCTATTAAGCTCAAATGAGAAAAAATACAAATAATTGTATATGAGTTTATAATTTCTAATCCAGAGAGAAAGCAAATAATATTCTGATAGAAATGAGAATATTTGGACAAATTGCACGCTTTTATGTTAAAAGAATTCAAGAATCTGTAATTTAATTTAAAACTCGTTCAGTGTAATAAAAATTTGCCTAAACCAAAACACTTTACTCCTATTTTAAATACCTAGTGCTTGTAAGCGTCTAATATTTTTATGTGAATACTGTATAATTTATTCCAAGGTACAATATTCTTAAATTAAAACAGATCCACCGTCATTTTATTTTGTAAAATTCAGTCATGAGATCGAAATGAGGTTTTTTGTTAGGGAATTTAACTATATTCTTTCATCTCATCAAAGAACTCATTCTACTATTTTGTCCTTCTATACTTTCACTTATTCCACAAGCATCTTTAGATTTCTAATACGTATTATCCTTTTAATCATAAAATCTTTCATTTGTTGAAAATGAATCTCTTTTATGCTAAATGATATGATATGGCTTTTAAAATTCACATAGATATGATGTAAGTCTCTGTTAGTGATATATAGATCAACAGGAGATCGAGTTAAGGCACATTTTACCAGAAACAAAAATGAAATGTAAAGTAGTCAAAACTCAACATTCTTTACTCTTCCCCTTTAACATGTCTATCTCTTTAATAATATAAATTTCTCTTTAATTTCTAGAAGTATCAGCCCTTAAAAAATTCTCCGTAGAATGCCTATCTTTATTTTATGAAACTATAAATACCAATCAGATATTATTTATTATAAACTATAGTTATACACAGTAATATTGTTTTCAATAATTTATTATAACATAATGTTTTCCATCAGTCTATAGTTAAAGTTTTTCATAGAGATTAATCCCTGTAATTTTTTTAAATTTTATGTCAACTTTTCTAATTATGTTTCAACGTTCTGAATGATTGTCAAGATATTTACACCTCCAAAATGCTAAATATTTATATTATGAGAAAATAAAATAGTAATTTTTTTCACTATTTATGAAAATTTTTATTTCCAACTTTAGAGTTTGGATATAGATAATTATTGATTTTTTATTTCCATTTTCATGTAAAGTACCATATATATCAGTGTATAAAATATTATCTTCAGTAAATTGTGTCTTCAAAATAATACAAAATTCGACTTAATATGAAATTATAAGATTATGTTTTATTAATTTTCTTTATTATACTGATAATGCAAATTTAACACTTGAATACTTTTTAGCTAGTGCAGTTTTCTTATATTTCAAAAATACTGCAAATGACTTTTCTTTAACCTGAGTATAGCTTTATTTCATTTTTCATAAGCCCAACAATGTCTAGACGAGATAAATGTATTTTATGATGTAAAATAAGAAGTCGCGAAACTAAAGTTATTTTCACAACAAAAGTTTATAAAAATTGTTTTGAAAGAAATCTATGACAACAATTCATAACAAAGTGAATAAAGATAGATCCAACTTTAATAATTGTCTTATTAAAATATTTAGGTACTTATTATATAACTAAAAGTATAATTTATTAATTTCGGACTTTAAAAAATTTTAATTATTTAATTTACCTGAAAATGTAAAAATAAATTTATTTAAACATTGATTAGAGATAATAATTTCTAAATTAGAGATAAAATATTTATTTTATTAATTGCATATATTTTAATAACTAAGAAACAGTTACATTTATAAATCTTTAATGAATGCATCGTAAAACAATAAAAATATATTTAGAATCACTTAAAACAATTTTTACTTAGATCAAAATATTATTTTAATAAGTTTTCTATTTTAATAAAGTAATAAGTAACTTATTACTTTATTAGTTATTATTATTTGAAATCTAAAAGCAATTTTTATTTTTAGCTTGAATTACTTCAGAAAGTAATTTTCTGAAATTCTTGAAATTTGACATGTAATTTTAGAAATTTGTAACTGTAATGACAAAAAATATTTTTAAAAAAAAAAATAAAAAATTTGTTTTTTTTATTTATTTTTAAATAGTGCGGTTATAACTTTTCAAAACAAATATCACAATTCATTGAAGCATCTATTTGATATAAACTAAGATATTATTTATAAATTAAATAAAATTTAAGAAACTTTTACGCTATCAAATCAAGCATAAGGCTGATAAGCAGTATAACATGTTCTAAAATATAACAAATACACTTCACATAACTTCAATTACAGAAGGTCTAATAATTTTGCAATATGCTTGTTTTTCCATTACCTCATATTCTCTTTTCAACCTTTCAAACGTCATTCCTATTGAAACAGTGAGAGTCGAAATGTACGAAAATATAATCAAACTTTTAGATAGTCACCAACACATTGAATGAATGCTAATATTTAGTGATTTTAGTAACCTTCTCTAATTTTGGGCCTTCACAGAATGTATGCTGTGTTTACGTATACATATTGAAGTTGACAAAAATTACAAGTAATTGATTTACAATTATTGGTTCATAATTTATTGGCAAATAAATTTTCTCAATGGATACTTATATTTTTTACGGTTATTAAAAACAGGAAAAATCTACATTCATGCTTGAAATATAAACCTAATCTAAGAAATAAAGGGTAAGATGATTGTGTGTATATGTGCATGTTACGGTAACATCAAAAATAATTTATAGTTTCAATCGTTTGGCAGAGATTTATTGAATACATTTTTGATAAAATATAAAAAGTTTCATTTTTATATAAGAAAAAAGATTATATTTTATCGTTTATAATGAAAATTGCTTTATTATTTTTATTTTGTGTGAAATATTTTCGTTTGTGCACACTCATATTTTTTTGTCGAATAAAATATAATTTTTAAAATAGCACTGGCATTATACATTCTGAAATTATTATCTGCAAAAACTACATTCAGGAAAACTTTTTAAAGTCATATTTTAAAATAACAAGATTTTAGAAAAATAAATTTTTTTAAAGACTTGTCTTCCAAAAACTTTACATTCTTCTAAATACAATATTGCTGAGGAAAGAAAATTGTAATGATAATTTACTTTATCAGCAAACACAAGCAAATTTTATTTTTATTTTTTTATTTAGAAAAGCATTTTAGTATTAATTTATAAGCTTCTTCATTATAAGATTATTTATTTTAAAGTATAAGCTTCTTAAGTGATTATATGCATTGCAATTGTTGCCCATATTATTTACAAAGATATGTTTTTAAAATAAGCATATAAAATATTTTTGCCTAATAGAAATGTTTTCTGTTTTAAAACCAACATTTCTATATATTTTATTTGATTTGGTGTAAAAAAATTAAATAGCTTTTGATTTCAAAATTCTTTCCATTTTTTTGTGCTTAAAACTGCTTTTCCCTTAAATGCAGATCGTTTATATTAATATTTCCAAGTATCTGAAAGCGGTGGTGGAGTAATTCTTATTTTTTCTGGCCTGTGCATTAGCTAAAGACTTTTCAAACAACTAAGTTTATTTTATACTTATATTTCTAGCTTTCAGATTTATTTGACAGTTCCATTTCTAGAAAGAAAACTCAGACACAAAAGATTAGTAATAAGATGGTTTAAATGCTATAGACAAACATAAATATAGAATCTCCCTGATATATATTTCATCTTTTCCTCAGATAAAGCATTAGTCACACACTTTATATTTGAGTAAATATTCCATATATGCCAAACAGTCTAAGTGTGTAGTTCCAGATTTAATTCCATTTTTAGAATACACTGTTTTCAAGAAAGGGGTAAAAGAATTTTTTTACCTCTAAGAGAAATTTCTGAAAATTACTATTTAATAATTTTGAAAAAGCATTGAAAAATATTTTTATTTATAAATAATACGTTTTAAATATGATGTTTGATTTCACATAGACTGTTTTATATATTGTTTAATATTTTTAAAATATTTCGTACTTGCATATTTTGTGCAGATGCGTAGTTTCTAAATTTCAGTACTCATAATTTCGAAATTTAACAAATTCATTTAGAACTTGAAAAATAATTTTAGAGCACACAACAAATCAGACAAACAATTTCATTGATCTATTCATATATCGTTTAATCAAAAGTTAACATAGTAAAAGGGAGTTTTCATGTATACAAATATAGTGAAGATAGAAAAACAGTTAATTCAAAATTTGAACTTTTTATATTTCTCATAACCTACATTTAATTAATTTGTCATCTAAAGAAATTCAATCCCAAGTTTCGATGTTTATATTTCTATTAAATATTTGAATTTTTGAACATGCTGTTATTCAGTTTTTCATGTTTTCACGCATTTCTTAATAATGCCACTAAACTAATTCAAAAATAGGTAAACATCGTTGAATTTTGCATAAACATGACTACAGCACTGACAAATATTTAATTACTTTTTTCAGAAAATACCATTAAATTCACAATCGTTGAGATATAAATAAATATTTTAAGTAATAACATATTCAACAAAATTTATTAAATATTTTAAGTAATAACATATTTATGATTTGCATTCAACAAAAACACAAATGTAATTTTTTTTTATTTTTAGTATAAGACTTTCGTTACAAAATATATGGATATGCACAAAGACATATTTTATTCACATAACTTTCAAAGCATCAATTTTTCTTTTAAAATTTTCATTAGGATAAATTCAATAATCAGTTTGTTTAATGATAAATTCAATAAGCAAGACAGTTTCATAAAAAAAATCTTATGAAAAATTATATAGGTTAAAAATGTATTGGAACAATACAGAAATATAAACATAATATCTAAAATTGTTTTATTGTAATACGCAAAAAATACGTTGGGATAAAAGCCTACATTTAAATCTGTATTCCCTTATGATACATATGCAAAATATTAAATCAAAATGTATGCAAATGTATTTAAAAAGCCATTTAAACTTGTACTTTTAAATACAATATTTGTTTTAGTATTTTTTTTACCCACTTAGGTAATTGTACCCTAAAACTGAATAAACAGTTCTTGGATATATGTCTACTGAAACATAGTTTAATCTTAGAGGTCTATTTTCAATGTCATGCAATTAATTTAATTTAAATTGCCTATGTACATATTCATAAAGTGGCACAGCTGCAACTCCTAATTCCTGGGAAGGGCATTCTGTGACGTAAAGTTATGTGTATTACTTATTTATGCAAAATTTTAATTATGTTTGCTTTTTCAAGACAGATTTATTTCTAGCAATGCAACATTTTACATTGTACCTGAAATGTTTCTTCTTAATACTAAAAATGTTTCATTTTTTCTGCTCCAATCAGCATATTCAAACATTTCAAATATGATGCTTAGGGTATATGTTTCATAATATTATTTTATTTATGGTTTCAATTTGTCGCTCATAGTTATGATAACGCAGAAAGAGATACACATAATCTTTTGTATTTCAATGTTATTTTATTACGCTTGATGGGTCACATAATTCAAATGTAATAATAAATTTAAAATTATTTTTAAGCAATAACAAACTATTTTAATTCACGAAATGTAGAACTTCTAAAATTGTTATTTGTTCCTTTATGATTCAATTATATGGTATGATATTTCACCAATAATAATAAAATATTTGATTTATGCATCTATAATGAATATTACAGTACAACAAAAAATACTTCCTACAATCGGTATTAAATTTTGTCTATTTCAATTTTATTTTTCGCCCATAACTTTAACAATTATTATTCACTTAATATTCAAAAATATCAATCTTAATGGAAAGTCAATGTTAATTTAGCTTAGAAAGTTTAATAGAATATTAAATTTATAATTTTAATTGAAAGTATTCAATCAGTAATGACACAATAAGCTTTCACTTGACTTGTTAATCAAGATGTTTTTATCTGCATGTAACAAAATTTATAATTTCTTTATAATGGGAGCACAAAACTTAATACACTTATTTTAGAAATAGTGAACTTCTATAATATTTTAATAAAGTCCAGAAATATTTTAGATATTCATTGCAGAAGACCAAATAGTTTTTCCTAATTTAGCACGAAAATATTAGAAGAAAATTTTTCTTAATTACTTACTTTTGGCTTTAAAATTAATAAATGGTGTTAGTATTTTTTTTACCTAAATGATATAATTTTGAATATGTTTCTTGTTTAAATAAATATAATATCAATATACATTTATAGTCAAATCTTATTATCTGTAGAATAAAGTAACTTTTCAGCATACTAATTTTATTGATTACATAATATTCTTATAGTTTACATTGTTACATGACTAATTATTTTCAAAGCATCTCATAATATTTCATTTCTATATGACAGCAATTGTATCCTTTTCATTAATAATTACTTCATTCCTTTTCATTAATAATTATCGTTATATTCACTGACTGATTTTATAAATCATTAGCACTTTAATGATAATATTATTTTAATCATAAGTTAACCATGATTTGAAAATAAATAATCATTATTTTGCTACTATGTTTGCCATTTTAATTTATACTATTTTAATATAACTCACCACAAATGTGTGAAAAAGTACTTTTTAATAAAATTTTTATAACACACAAATGCAGTTTTATTCTCATTATATTTAGGGATGATTTTAAAAGTTGTAAAACTATCGATGTGGATTATCTTGTACTTGCGATACTTGAATTATCTTGTTGTAAATCTATCTATGCTTATTATCCTGAGATTGTTAAAATGACATTTAATTAAAATAAAAAATCGCTATCACCAAAAAGAAAAGTTTTCGTGTAAACATTTCCCGAAATGTCACATAAGCATTCGATACAAAGAAATCGTTCATCAATGTAAACTAGACATCTACCAAAACAGTTCGTTTTCTAAGGAATATATGTAGGACAGATATTATTTAAAATATGAAGGAAATCCAAATTTTTATAAGCATCTATTAATGAATGCACGTATAGCATTACATTAAGTATGTATAGTTTTAAAATGTGGTGTGTGAATATGTGTTTTTTTTTAAAAAAAAATAAAGATATTTTACAAAGTTAAATTTGTTTAAAAAAGGAATGTATTAGTTTGATTTTAAGAAAAAATTTATTTTAGGAAAAACTTTTTTCAGTTTACAAAAATCTCAATTGTGTTGATATATATAGTTATTGTAGTATAAAATATTTTCATTTTAAATATAATTTCGGATAAAATGTTTTTTTTTTCCTTCAGTATCAATACACATAATCTTGTAAAAATTAGATCATAAAGAGTTGAAAATAAACTTTATGAGATATATTAGATACTTATCTTGCACTAAGTATTTTGTCAGAACATCTTAATTACTAAGTGAAATATTTCACTTAAATAATTATATTGATTAGGATAAACAGTTTTTATTTTTTACTTATAGAAAAAGTAATTTCGTTGATTTACATTTCTTGATTTATAAAAGTGTACTTGTGGGATAATTTCATGGTTCATTGTATTTTTAAGTTATTTCTTGAAAAAATTAACTACAATATTAATTAAAAGTTTAAATTTTAATAAATGCATGATCTAAAACAATTTTTCTTTCTTTTTAGTATGTATACAAATTCTGAAGAAAACTAAATTAATGTTTTTTGTTATTTTTAAAACTTGCATTAACATTAAGTATTTGAATATAAATTCTATACCTTTTTTTTAAATTATCTACGCTATAAACTTTGAGGTAAAGTTTTAAATTCATTGTAAGTTTTTAAAGAATGGCAGGAATCTAACTTGCATATTAAAAGAAATTAATATAAAATGTAAGTCATAATCTAGATCATATTTTATAATAATGTATTCGTTTATCAAAATATAAATCACCCAATATAATAGTTATGGTCAAGGGCAAATTTTTCTACATGAACAATACTCATGCAAAATTTCAACCTATAATATTTTGTATTCATGAGGGGATTACATAATTAACGTTGAATTTTTAATTTAATAAAAAATTTCTCAGTATACTAAAACACTACAATTTTTTGGATCGCTACAAACTTACTTACTTTTAAGCTTAATATAAATTTATTGATATGAGAACTCCCAGTGTTTAGATCCCAAGCAAGCTTGGTATTCAATTTTATCTATTCACTGAAGGGATGAAAGTTTGATTTCACCTTACCCATCCCGAGGACAGAAACTCAGGCCTGTGTGTTGAGATAGCGATACGCTATCATCTCGTCGTCGAATTTCAGAATATAATAAATGTATGTAAATATTAACTTTGTTATCATTAAAATTAATAGTAAAATTTTACTGATTAGTATTTAGTGTCTGTGTAAGCCATGCCCCTACCAGTCCGTACCCATCGACTCTTTGGTAAAGTCGGCTGACAAATATTGGATGATCCGAAACATAGTTTGATACAAGAATGCATTTGATCTGCTAAATAAAATATGGAAGATAAATAATACAAAATCCCAAATCAAATATAATTCCCAAATGAAATTAAATCCCATATAAAATATAATACCAACAAATACATATTTGGCAGCTTAACCAACTCTGTAAACCAAAGACCATCACTATTTGTCTATTATAGAGTCACATCACAGGTACATTGCAGGTTCTCGACTTAGTTTTGACTTCCATTCTGCAACAAGACAAATATCAAGGTTAATTTATTTCGGAAGAGTTCATGGGGTAGAATTTTTTTAAAGAAAATAACTATTTGCATTTGGCTCATTGTTGGGAATCAGACAATATATTTAGCATTTACATAGATCACAGAAACCGGAACAATAATCAATGGATGGTTGCTTTACTGACAGGTCCTTACCAGCCTAACCACTAACTCTCGATATACTTCCATGCGAAATTGCTTCTAACGTCCCATAAATTTACTGTTACTAATGGGTCGAAATCAAAATCATGCTTGGAAGGCCATATATCTATATTCTAAACATTCTGAAGAGTGCAATTGCCATTCCCCATCCCTTTATGAGAATTATTCAAAGCCTGAATAAAAAATGGCTGAACTAGTGAAACTAACTGTCATGTGAAATTAAATATTACTCGATTTCCTTAAAATCACACTGTTATTCATTTATTTATCAGAGTGAATCATGTCTCTTCCTGCTATCGACCAATTTCTTGTGGATTTTGTATCCATTTTTTCACGCTTTCTCAATCTAAAGAATCCAATGTACAAACACATACACATGAATACGTGTTAGAACA
The DNA here is from genome assembly GCA_026290005.1 of Latrodectus geometricus. NCBI lineage: Eukaryota > Metazoa > Arthropoda > Arachnida > Araneae > Theridiidae > Latrodectus > Latrodectus geometricus. Next base: position 4,704 of record JAPDSC010082907.1, on the reverse strand, counting down.
GTTGAGTGTTTACTTTTTGTATTTTATAAAACAATTTTCATTGAAATCAATACGTATTTCTGAAGGCAATAAATCAAATTTAAAAACTTGACTAATATTTAAAATGGTGTAATAAATATAATAATAAACGGTGTTATAAATCAAAAGTTAGAATAACTCTCTTGATCAAAAATATGGGAAAAAATATTTAATGCATTTTTAGCAATTTTGCTCAAATAACATTTTACCACACTAGAAGAAGTTATTAAAATAACAAAAGATACAATATTTCTATGAATAAGAATTCTTAAATTTACCAATAGTTTTTAAAATAGTACAGTAATTAATAATAATTATCTAATGAAAGTATATAATCATTATGTTACAGGTATTTAAACGCATTAATGTTAAAGTTTAGACGATTTTAATATGAATTTTCGCATTTTTAATATGCTTTATTAAAACTAGAGTTTAACGAAAACTTTTTCAGTAATCACATTATCAACTTATATTTATACAGTAGTAGATATTTTTTATTAAAGTATAAGATTAGATAATCATAACATGTGAAATCAAAAAAGAGATTTTGAAATGTATTTTCAGATAGTTAATTTTAAATTTAAATTATTCTTTGCTTGTCTAACGATAATAATTATTTTTCTAAGATAATATCATCAAAAGATTTAGCAAAATTTACATGTCATTTTCTTTATGGTTGATTCAAAGTGAAAGATAAGCGTTTCAGAGTACATCCCTTTATTTCAAATATTTTTTCATTCTATTATTAAAACAATAATCAATTTTAAAAAATGCTTTCTTTTAAAATATTAAACTTATCTTTAAAGGGGAATCAAATTGGTCAGTAATTTTAACATTTATATTTAAATAACACTAAAATGATAAAATAATAAAATCTGAGTTTCTTATTAAAATTTCTAATGCTCAATAAAAATAAGGAGTTTATTTGTTCTCATAGATTTTATGTAATGAAATAAGTGCAGTGCTCTCAAAAGAATTCTATTGATATTTTTTCTAAAAGATATTGAAACTTTTTGAAGATATTAAAAAGCTTTTTTTTACTTACTCGGAAAACAATCCAGAGGAATCTTATTCAATGTTCTCAACGTCTTATTGAATTTACTTCAATTGTAAAATTATAAAAAATGACAGAATACTACGATTCCACCATTATTTTCTATAGAAAACTTTATTTTACACTTCTTTTTCCACAAACTTTTGCTTAATAATTAATTAAATTACAAAATTTTAGAAAAATTGTATGAGAGTTTATACTGTCTTAACTAATTACTATACTCTAATAACATAATAATAGTTTACCCATTTATTTATTTTTTTGTTTCATGTACTGATTATGGTTTTTTTTTGTGAATGACATTATATGTTGTGCATGGTGGTAATTTTATGCACATTTAAATATGAAAATGGAGATGTATCAAAAGTGAGGAATACAGATTATGTGAGATAAAATTCAATGATAGAATTCATGCCACATGAAACTCGTGTAAATTGTGATTAACATATTTATGATCAAAAGATAAACTTAAGAATATTAAAATTTCACTTAATCTCTGTTTTAATAAGTTTTATGCTAAAAAGTTTCTTGATGACATAATTAAAAAAATTCACCTGGATTTAAGTTTAATGACAATACAATATATTTCATATACATCAATGTCCAAATAAGGAAATTGATGATCCATATATCTTGACAGGAAAAGAAATGTCTTCTTCAACATTCTTTTTATCACGAGTCATGTGTTGAAAAAAAACTCATAAATTAAAATCATTCTAAAATAAAATTTTCTAAGCATGATTTTTTTTATTAAGTAAAGGAAAGCAAAAAGATCTTCAGAGCACTTCAAATATGTTTTCAAGATATAAACAATAAACGCAGCAGACATTTAAGTAGAGACTTGAGAATTTTTCTGACATGTTCTCTCATTCACAGCAAATGAGCATAAGAAGCATTAATAATGCATTGTAAATACCAAAGCTGCAAAATTTCATAATATATCACCATAAATTTAAATATATAATATCAATCTTCCAAAAACTCCTACCACAAATCTGTATTATAACAGGGTAGAACCACCAAAGGTCAGATAGATCAAAAACATTTGTTTCTATAAACATATAACAAAAACCATCGGATTTAAATATTGCATTGTTAAACATTTTACTTCTCTTACATACATACATATATATTCACTTTCAAGTGTATTCATTTATTTAGAACTATTTAGTAAATTGGCATTTTTTGGTTTTAAATGTAACAAAAGCATAATATTTAACGCTAAAAAATATCTTACGCATTTAGCTTTAATAAACTATGAAATGAAATCCCCATGTGTTCATATACAAATGGATAATTCTAAGTAGTTCATTTGAATTTTATAAATACATTTATTTTCATTAAAATAAAAAAGTGAATAGTTTCAATAGAATTATAACAAGATATTGCAAAACGGATTTATTTAAACTATCAATAATTCCATAGAATGGTTGAAATGCAAATGAGATGTAAATAGGTTTGCTGTTTTAAACACCATTCATTAAATTTTGAATTAAAAATCTTTCATAATAGATATATTCGAATCAAAATCATTTATTTCGAGTGAATCCACAAATATTAAAATAAAATATGACTTTCTTGACCTTGTATTATTATACAGATTTTTTCCATAGTTAAATTTATATAATTCAAATTAATATTTTCATAACAAACTGTTTTATATAATAAGAAATCATTGAATTAATATTCATTATTATCTAATAATTTTAGGTCTGCGTCTGTTAAACTATTCCTTCAGCAATAATTTAAAAAAAGTTTTATTGCTCATCAATTTTTTAACTCATATGGCTAAAACGTTGTCTCAAAATATTTTGACTCAACGATAATTTCTTTTGTGTAAAAGAAAAACGTTTTTAATAATTATTATATATTTTTCATTTGAATTGAACTTATTTTACTGAACAATTCGCTTATAATAAGCCATGAGTGAATGAAAATTTCATGATACTTGTTTCGTACAATGTTAAGTTCATAAAAATGTAACTAGCTTTTAATGAACAATCTCTGATTATAGCAAACAATATTTTTGTGATTCAAAATGTTTTATCACTTTCACCCCTTCAGCTCTAATTTATCTTTCCTTGTAAAAGTTTCATGAGCATTAAGAAGTCAACCGAAATTACGTGATGAGTCATAAGCTACAAAGTTACATGATTTACCAATTTCTTTCATAAGGGTGTATTGGACATTTCTCATATGAAATAAATCATACTTAGAAAGAAATAGTCGACATAAAAAAATTTAGAACTAGGTAGGAAAGAATTTAAAATTTCATGCGTTGACACACTGGTGCCGTTTTCTTAGAGAATATAGTCCAGATCTGGAGTATATTATAGCTGAAATTCAAATTAAATCAGATAAGAAAATTTTAAAAGTGAAGAAGAAATAAAAATGTGAAAAAATACAACAAATGTAGAGAATTTCAAGAGCAACCCTCTAATAGTTTCAATGGTCTTCTTGTGAGCTGGAGAAGTTTCAACTTTTTCATGGTAGAATTTTTTTTTTTGTGTGCTATTACAGTCGTCTTCAAAACCATTAACAAAAGAAAGAATAAGACAGAGAAAAGAAGCAATATGCAAAAATTTTTTGTACAATAAAAAATAAAACTAAATAAAATTACTATATAATACAATAATATGTGAATTATTTCATATAATTTTTATCACGAACTCAATTTTTTACGAGTACTCGGTTCAACTAGCAAATGTTATGATCCTCTAACTTGTTATCAACGTTTTAACTAATTTTAATACTTCTTGAATAGTAATAGTTAAACTTTCTGAATATTTAAATTGTTATTTGTTTCTTGGAAAAATTCCTTTTTACAGGTATTGTGCATATTTTATAGTTACTTTAGAGTATAAACGCAATTATAATTCTTAAAATTAAATAAAAAAAATTCACATTTCGATCTTATCTTCCTCTTTATCAGTCTTATCAAGCAATGTCTATTAAGAAAACTATTAAGAAGAAAAGCTCAAGCTTATTAAAAAACAATTTTAATATTTTTCCACAGAAGGGGAATTATTCACCTAGTAAACTGTTTTTTATACTCTCCTGAAAGAACGGCAGATTTCTGAAAAAATTCATCAAAACGTTCGATGATATCATTTACAAAAAATGAGTTGACGCGTCATTGTAAGAAATTTTCTAAGGAAAGTGATCCATCAAATATGAATATAGGTGTGAAAGTTTAAACTTTCGTTGATAAAAGACATACTTATTCAGGTCCTTTTATTATGAACTTTCAAAAATGTTCTTCAACTGTAGTAAAATTAAATAATTATAAGCTTGATTTTAAAATGCATATTTTTACAATGTTTCTTTGATTTACATTTGAACGTTCAAATACGTGGTTAAAATTAGAAAATTATTTTCTGCAATAATAGAAGTTAAAATAAATATTTAATATTTGTAGGACAATTTTTACGTATTAAAAGATTATCCCGAGAATTATGCTCTGTAAAATAAGATTTTTCAATATTCTCTGAATTATTCCTTATTTATTTAACAATATTGTTTCACTATATGAGTTGGTTCGTCTTCTAAAAATGCGGAGCAAATAAATGTATACGAATAACTAAGAATATTTTCTGGTTAATGCTTTTTTTTATCAATATATAGAAACAAGT
>JAPDSC010082894.1:41389-70366 GCA_026290005.1 Latrodectus geometricus | reverse complement strand
TTTTTTCTTTAATATTTTCTTTTAATAAACACATTTCTCTTCTTTTAATATCACAGTATTAAAACGAAAGCTTTAAAAAATTTAATCCACAGAATTTAGGGAGAGTAAAAGTAGGGAAGGTAGAATTTACATATTCTTACATAGAATTTACATTACAATTTCCGCTCATGAAATAGGAAATATATATATATGTAGATATGTATGTATATGTAATTTTACTCCTAATATTTTTACATTATATAGTTATATATATTATATTTATTTTTATTCAAAAGATAAATTTCACAAATCAATTGTTTAGTGTAGTTGGATATAATACATTCATCTCTATATTATCAAATGCTAAAGTTATTTATTTTTTAAAATTTTTATTTCCTAAGATTCATTTTGTAAGATTCAAGTTTTGAGACAGGAAAAAAAGGATTTTTAATCATTTTGATTAAATCTAAATAACATGAACTAGTAACTTGATCAAATTATTGAATACATTTTTCTTGAGAGGAAATACTAGAATTTTATTAACAAATTTTCAATACTTTTTTTAAACGAAATGAAAACTTCTTTTCCCGAACGAATGAAAAACTCTAATATGAATGATCTCAGAAAAATTGTAAACAACATATGAAAATAAATATTTAATTTTGATTTTTCTTTAAAGAGAAAATTTTGTTTTTATAAACAACAATCTAAATTAAATTTGAAAACCCAAAAATTGATTAAATGTTGTTTGGGAACGAATATTTTTATAGAAAATAATGAGTTAGTTCTGTAAAAAGAAATAAACCAACAAATAAAGGATAATTTTGATGCAAACAAAATGAAAAAAGTTATTTGTTTCTTTCCCATAATTTAATAATTTTAAAAATTCTATTTTATTAATCATTTTAATATATTAAATTTTAAAATTTTGGATTTAATGTGTAATATAATGCCTGTTTCTTTTATAAAATTATAAACAAAATGTCTAAAAGTATTAAAATAATTATAAAGAAATGCATATTTTTAAATGTATTTTAATGAATTATTTTCAATTTTGTCTTCGACACATATTATTCAATTAATTTCTATATATTGTTTTAAACTAGAGGGTTTATTTATGACAAAAGTATGTTTTTTGAGGTAGTTGAGTAATATATTTATGAACATTAAATAGAAAACAATATTTGACTCATCGCTCTTGATGTTTGAAAATATGTCACTTAATATATTAATGCATAACATAAACAGTTTTTATACAATATAAAGTTTTGTCATCGAAAATACAATTTTGTAATTTTAAGACAAAATACTTGGTCTTTAGTCAAGCGGTAATATATATAATCCTGTCAAATTATTTATAATCCTTCAAACTGCCAGCTAATCTTTGCAATCATTTAACTATTTAAACATATTTATATAAAAGATTTGATAAATTTTGCTCACATTAATATTGATTTGAAATGTTAAGCTGATTATATGATTTTCAGAAAACAAAGAGATTTAAGTTTTGTTATATGTTTGAAATTCTATTAAAAATGTGTCGAATTTAGTAGATGACAAAATGTTATATACTTACAGAAATAGCGCTATATCTGTTTTCAAAATGGATGACATGTTATCAAAGGTATATGCACTGTCTATTCTACTGTACAAGTTATCATCAATTATGAACTATCAAAATGGATTTAAAAATTATCCAGAAACATTCTTTTGAATACTATTTATTTTGTATCAGGTGTTGCATATATACAGATTCATATATCATATATATAAGCTTTCAATCATTTGGAAAGCATTTAACTTTTCTATATATTATTTTCATGAACGTATTAATTTCTATATTTTTAAGACATATATCTTTAAATATTTATTTTATTTTATTTTATTTTAAAGAAATATGATATTTTGATATTGTAAAAGCATTAAAAATCTTAAACTGCATCATATCAAGACAGCTTAGAGAATATGATTGTCTAGCCACAATAAATTATAACCAAGAAACCAAGAATATAGCTTTTCTTACTTGTAACTTGGTAAAGGATAAGCTTGGGCAACGCATGTTAATTCTGCTGACAATCCTTGACGTACATTTATGGTAGTTCTTGTATCCGACATTCTTGGAGGCTGCGTTCCTTGTGGATCTAGGAAAAGAAAATATTACTTGCGAATTAAATATTCTTAGTTTTGTATTGGGTTGTATATAAATACATAAAATATTTTCCAATGATCAAAATTTAATGAATGTTTTAGAATAACTATCGAACATCATAAAAAATTATATAAAAATTTTAAAGAAAAACATAGGTATCACACAATTTAATACGGGAAACATTTTGTTAAAATTTGATTTTAATGAATGTTTTTATTATTAATCATAAACACTTAATTTTAGTGTTACCTTTTAATGTTTGAGTCATAAATAATTTTGTATTTCACAAACTTATTATAACTTAAAATAAACCTTGTTTAAATTATCATTAATGTACATATTTCCAAATAAATAGATCAGTTATGATCCATTGAATGTATTTTTACTTAATACATTAGCATTTCCCGTAAACAACAAATACACATTTCTTTTGTTACGTCAAATCAGTTACATTGCATTAGCAAAGGAGTCATTGTTTTGTTATTAAATTTAAATATTTTATAAAAAATATACATAATAAAAAATACACAGTATAATAAGAGAAAAAGTTAGAGAAAATAAGAGTATAGTTTCTAGATTATTTAGGTGTATAAACAATATGCAAAATTATCTCTCAATAATCAAATTCGTTCCGTTTCATTTATATTTTATTCTTGCCAATTTTTTTTTCATTTTATCACGGATTCATTTTTTTAAATTCCACGAGTTTCAAGTTCATTCCTTGAGTTTGGCTGTGATTTCACTCGAAATCACTTGATATAATCTTATAAACAAATTAGCAATCTTAAATTATGTGAATTTTTACTCATTAAGCTTTTGAGATTCTTTGTTATTTTAAAAGAAGTTATTACAATATTTTATTTTACTAAAAAGCATTTGATTACCTTTTAACGTTTTATTTAATTAGTGAAAAATATCTAATAAACGCAAAAACTTCATCTTCTCCTCATTAAAAAGCATTTAGAAGTGAAAATATAAAAGTTATGATGTAAACTGAATTGCAATTAAGAATTTTATTTAGAAAAATCAATTTACCAAATATTTTTAATCTAAAACTTACTCGAAACAAAAATACACATTTAAAACATTCGAAGTATTCTAACGCAAAGGACAATGAATGGCAACTTTTTTTCCTAAAGTTTATTTATTATTTAATTATAATCTGAAGTTTAACTGTATTGTTTCTGGTGTAGCTGAAATGCTTTCCAAGATTTAATAGTCAAATTTAAATGGGAAACAGAAGGCATAAGAGGATAGAAACTTTCTATAGAAAATAGGATCACAAACCACAACAATAGAGTAAAAATTATTGAAATGGATGTTAATGAACTATTGAAGCCATGTATTGTGAAATGTTGGAGTGTCTGACTCTGATTCCATGTTTTTGGTTTTCACACTTTGCAGAGATATGTAAATGTGTGACAAACTAATTGTGAAACTGGTAATAAGTTATTGAGCCAAACATCGAATCGAGGTAGTGCTATTAAAGTGTAGCATTTAGGGATTTGTTTTTATAAATATCATAATAAAAGATTATGTGAATTTTTAACAATTTATGTAATAGTTAATCTATTAATATATCTTTTTTGTATTAGTATTGTCGTTCTTGAACCCTTATATTGTTTTATTCAGTTTGCTGCTTTATATCACCTCTTTAATATATATATATTATACACTTCTCCAAAATGCAGTTGCTTACCAAACATCATTGATACGAATATAAATATAGATAACTACTTAAGTAATTATGTTTACATTATATCTGTACATGAAATTATTAAAGGTAATGATAAATTCATGGCAAGCAGTTTTAAATTAAGAACAAAGAATGTAACTTGCATCAATAGACCAATTTTGAATTCACAAAACACTCAACCTCCTTCATCCTATTAAGCGTGAGGTGAATCAAGAGAATAAATGTAAGAACTGACAGCCTTGAAGTAAAACTTATACTATCTCAATGAGCAATAAATCTATAAGTAGCTCACCATTAATAAACTATCGAAAATACATTAAATGACATTTGAATTTAATCATTAATAATGTTATGATGTATGAATATTGTATTGCTTTAAAAGATATAAATTTTGAAATAGAAATCATAGCAAAATTTTTCCATAGTTCTATTATCTACATCCTCTAAATTGTTTTCATAGTTTCATTGAAAAATCAACTGGGTATTTTTTAACTGAAAAAGTTTTTTTTATAAATTATGGTTTTAGAAAATGATAGAATTGTTTGAGATAAAAACTATCAAACTTGGATTTTAATATTCAAATAAGAAATTTTCTAACTGACAAGAATTTTATATGCTAATAGGTAACCATATAGTTCTCAATATTTCAATAGAAATAATAGTTTCCAGAATGACAGTACTTCAAGCAATTGTTTTAAGATTGCTAATTATTTGCTTGTGCAATTTATGGAGACTATATGATAAATGGTATGGTTTCATCAATCACTAGTCAAAAACCTAGTCAAAAATATTTGAGAATTGACATTCGGAAAAATTTCAACTCTTCAAATAATTGTAAAATTGTAAAAATAGTCACTAAATATGACTACAAATAATTTGATTGTTTCACGAAGTTTTTTAAACACGTCATATTATGATACTAAACTAGAGCAGAAATTTCATTGTATCCGATGACAATTTCACAATATTCAGCATATCATCACGATTTTTTAATATTTATTCTTCATTTGTATATAGATATTTGATTTAATATTTACTTCATTTACTGTTTCCCACACATTTTTATCTTACTCTTAAATTTTTATTTTTAAGAAATATGCTGAGATTTTTTAAAATTGTTAAAAAGTTAATGGAGTCATTTCAGGATCTTTATAAATAAAGGAAAATATATGCTCATCATTAATAATTCAATATCATACAGCAAGAAACAGATCGCATGCGATATGTTTTTTAGAGTTTTTCTTAGCATAAAATGCCAATTTATAGACAAAATTGCATCATTATATCTTGCAAAATGTCAAACATCTGCTATTCTTCCATCATTTGATATTGATATGCTTTCTAAATATCAAGATATATGTAGTTTTGTAGCAATATCTAAGGTTAGTTCTGATGTTAACTATTACGATAAATTGTTTAGAGATAGAATATACATCAATATTTTGGAAGTATAATTCAGTGTGAGAAAAATAAACAATAAGTTTTTGGAATTCTCTTATGCTGTTTTTCAGTAGATTTGTTTAAATTTTTAAAAAAATGCAAGATAAAAATATGTTTATTCAGTGTTAGATATATGTGTTCCCTCTTTCTCAACCTTCAAGGTGAATGCTTTAAGAATATAAAACTATGAAATGTCACCATCAATCAATAGCAGTCTAAATCTTTGTTTTTGTTCAAGTAAAATACTGTCGAATGTATTTATCTGGAAACAGGAAAAATGAGAATAAATTTCACAACCCCAGACAGGTTTGGAAAGTGAGAACTTATTTCAAATATATTTTGTTACGTAAGCAAAATATAGTTGAGATATATGAATTGTGTGTCTATACTATTATATATTTTTAAATGAAAAACAATTGTAAATATGAAATAAATATGTAAATCAGAAATTGATTTTAGTTTTGAAATTATTACCCATCTAATCATTAAAGTGTGAAATTATTATTGTGTAAAGCATGGATTTTAATCATTTACATTTTCTTAATCAAGTAAAAAAATTGTGAATTTTAATCCTATTGTAATTTTTTAATCATGTGAATTCGTATTCCTTAAAACTGCAGTCTCTAAAAATTAAGAATGAATTCTGCATTTATTCTCTTTTACGTAAAAATGATGTAAAATGACGTTTTTATGATTATAACCAAACTCTTCATTAACTTCATTTAGATTTTTTTAAAAAAAGTTTGACAATTTTTGTAAAAAAAAAATGTTTTGAAAATTTTGATAGAAGAAAGATCTATTTGACGGATTAATGCAAATAATGTTCAGAAAAAATAGGATTCATTTGAATTTCATAAGTATTTCTGTATTTCTTAAGTGCATTTATTTTAAATAAATTTAAAAAAGGAATACAATTTTTATTCTTTTTTTTATAAACTTATTCTTTTTATTCCTTTTCATTGATAAATGAAAGCTCAATATTTCTTGATTCATTTGTGTACTTCTGATTATAAACATTTTCAAATTTCCTTCCTTAAAGTAATATATTTCAATATATAATTCAATTTTCACAATTATTCTTCAAGATTAAAATGTTGAAACATTGGTGAGAAATTTAGAATTCTAATATTATTATTAAAAAAAATTTTCATTGTATTAATTTGGTAGTCCTAGCTTTGAACAAATTAATTATAATTTCAAAATGACTTTTGGTATTCAAATGTATTTAATACAAAGACTAAGAAAAAATGTATAAACATATTTAATTTAATTTTTGTTTTCTTAAAATGGCCTTTTTAAGTTATAAGAAAATATTTGAAACTTTTTTGTATATAAGTATTTTAAATAATATATAACTTTGACCAAAACTCAAAGCCATATTATATATTATTCTTTTTACTGTTTTTTCCCATTATAAATAATTAAATTACATAAGATTTCAATACTAGTCACAAGCAATGAAGCAAGTTAATATATTTAGCCTTTTATTTACATTTAGAAAACTAAATAAACAAACAGAATAATTTACAAAAATTCAAATTTCCACGATATTCAAAATATTGAACAAAAGAAGGTTATTTGTTTTGCATTCAAAAACATTTCTCATTCGAGAGTCTTTATTTGCCTCCTTAAAAAGAGCATATCGGGGACAAAAGAAGGAATTTTTGTTTTGTAACCATCGAATATTTCATCCGGTTTCGAAGACGAAGTGTCAAAGAAGAGAAAAAGGAAAATGAAAGATCGAACATCCTTTTGTTCCCTCAAAAAGCTCGACATAAATCTTTGTCTTGCAGGCCGCAACGCAGACCCGGTTAAGGAATATATTAAAGAATGCTACAGATGAGACACTGCAGCGTCGCATGCTCTTTGCACCGAAGTTTGTGCCAAAAATTTTCAACTAAGAGATGCTCTGAGTAAATTAAGAGTGCTCCAAGGACTTCGAAGTTTTGAGGCAATGCGTGCGTGACCCAGAATATTTCTGTCTGACGTATGACATTACGAGAGCGAGAAAAGAAACAAAAGTGGAAAAGTGGGCTCTTAGATTAGATCTCGTTCCACCATCTTGTATTCTGTATGTTCGATGCTTTCCCTTCTGTGCACTACTTTTATAACAGTTGGCCATATATTTTGTTTGAAAAGAAATAGTAGTTTTTTGTTATTTTATCATGTAACTCAAGCTCCATCACAAACTGTTGTTATTTACTGCGTTAACCTCATTTCAGTCATGCAAGTTTTCTGTAATTATGGTGGCCCCAGGTCGTTATAATTAGATGGAAGATTAAGTAAAGAAGAATATCCATGTTAAGAAAGTTTTTCTCAACTTAAGCTTCACAGAAAATGGCTTCTTGCCAAATGAAGAAATTGCATATACAGTATTTCGTTTTTAAAAAGTCTTAAGTTGGCGAGATGGTTCAATTTTTTTAGCGTATTAACTTATTCAAAAAATGCGGTAAAATTATGTACTCCAATTTAAAATTTGATTAATTTAATAATTTTATAAACAATAGTGTTTTTCAGTTGTCTTTAAAACAGGCAACAAAAATAAAATTTTCGGAAAGATCTGAGTATTAAAAATTTTATTATCCTAAATAACATAAAATTAATTGTTGCTGATATTATTGTAGATAGATTTCCTTATTTAACTTGTAGAAAAATGAATTAATATATTTGATTAAAAATATAAGCATTGATTTTTGAACAGTTAATTTTAATATGCTATATGCTCTTGCATTTTCATAATAACGAATATCATAAGAGGCTAAATAAAATGGTATGTATATATACATATATGTATGTATGTATTTATTCATTATCTACTGATGAACATTTGGACATCAGTGATAAAAGCCATAAACCCAGTTTATTCATATTGAATATTTGTAGTTGGTAGAGTTTTTATGTGAGACAATTACACACTTAATCCTCCAGACCATGCTTTTAACAAGTGTTTGTATGATTAACAGTATTATTTTTGATCACCCAGCGAGGAGAATTTGACGAGACTTGCATCTTCACAACGAAACACCTTAGTTGGATTTTATAATCTAAAGCTTATGGATACAGTACGATCAGGGAATTGAAGCAAGTGTGTTTTCATGAGGATAATATTCATGGGAATAATAATCCCAGGTGCTTGTTGGAACTTTTGGAGTAAGTGGGCCACCGGTTGGTGCGGTTTCTCTAAATTTTTTTGGACATCCCACGTTAGTCTTTATCTCTTAATTTCATTAGTCTGCTTGATCGAAGCCAATTAAGTATGTATAAATAATTTGTATGTATAAATACCCCATGTATGTATAAATACTTTTCATACACATATACATGGTTGATAAATAATATTAATGAACGCAAATTTTTCAAAGTTTTTCATATTTCTTTGTAGTATTAAAGTATTTATTTAACATTTTTTAAATTTAATTAATAAAAAACATTAAAATGTTGGAGTCTGACAGAAGTGTATGTAATTATAATAATATTAACCAAACTTCTTTCAACATATCTTTCTTTAAATGACAGTGTTAACTTTATAAAAATTTAAATACATAAAAATGCTAAATTTAAATGAACTTTTATCACATGAATCTCATTTTGTAATATTTTTTAAATTGAATTTAACATTCCCTTTTTTAAAGGATATAGTTATAACTTAATCAATCATAAGTATATAGCTCTTATTTAAAAATGAAACAATATATGAATATAATATTAAAAACTTGTTACACACTCTGATCTTTCATTTCTAAATTTATACGAACTATTAACCAAACTCTATCGCAAGAGAAACTGCAGTAAGCCCATTTTGTGAATGGTTCTCAAAATTATTTTGCGGTTAATACGCCAAGCGTGGCACATGAAGGTCAGACCTGCTTCGTCTCCAAAACACCCCCTTCAAGTCACTCAACCCTTCAAATGTGGACCTGCCTCATTGGATATTCCAGCTCCCTAAGCTGGAGTTAACGTTTTCAATGCTTAATTAAGGCTTAGAAAATGTAAATTTATACCACATAGTCTTGTACGTGCTTAACAGGGTGGTTATTACGTTTACAACTCACCCAGTGCTCGAGTCACTCGTTGACAAAATGAACTTAACATCTATTTACGATACATTACCCAAGGGGGGGGGAAGAGACGTATTTGAGCAGGATAATTTATAATGAGTGTGCTGCGAGCGTTAGTTTAGCGGAAGAGCAAAATTCTTATAACCCAGATAATCTCGATGCTGACAGAAGTAAAGAGCCTTCCAGCAAAGACATGTTTTGATCATATCGCATTAAAATTGAAATGCAGTAGTTGATTGGAAAATGAATTATTCCCGATTTTGAATGTTAATTAGAACAATGCAATTAAAAATGAGAACTTTGGGGAAAGAAAAATGGTTCTATGTTTAGAGGGAATGTAAGAATTTCATATAATCATGTTTATCGAATTAAATGAATTCTGTAACTGAAATTGGAAACACAATGCGTACCTTCGAAGTGGAAATTTCAAATAAATTACGTTTTAATTTTTAAGAATCCACACAGGTGTGGCACTGAGGTAATTTGTTTGACAATAGATAACACCTCAAAATGCATCACTTATTTCTTAAAAACTGTTGTAAGGATACTTTATTTCATTGTTTCTAGTGGTTATTGTATTTCGGATTGAATTTTCTTAAACTAAAGTTATCATTCACATATTACAAAAGAGAAAACTTTGAAAAAGCTCATACTTCCACAGCAGATGTATGATTTTGAAGAGTAAAGTGAAACTAGAATTGGTTGACAATGAATTGAGGTATTGTTTAATTAATAATGATATAAATTTATACTTGTAGAAACAAATTTATTTTATTGATCGATGAGTACTTCTAAAATTATTCATTTCAATATTAAATATTCTTAAAACTGTGACCGTAAACGCAATACTTAAACTAAAAATATATTCATTTCTAAAAGGAAAAATTGTAAACATTTAAATAAATCAATTTTTTAAAAAAAGAAATCTTAGAATTCAATAAAAGGATCGATTGAAAATTGCTGGATTCTATAACGTACATGTTATCATTATTAAATTACGTTTATTTATTAACACCTATTTTTTTAAATAATACTAAAAAAAAAAAAAAAAAAAAAATTGTGCTATCATGGTACATATGCACAGAACATGGCTATTTAGATAATACCCGAATACAATAATAATATAAATATGAATACAAAATTTGATGAATGAGATCCACAATAATTACTTGAAGGTACACATTTTCAAAACAGGATATTTGTAAAATGTCTCAATTATATAATAAACAAAATTATGAGGAGCAAACGGTTTTAAATGTTGATGCAGTGTGGAGATTCTTTTTAGGATAATAACATGATAGTTATGTTAGAATTTAACTGATTACAATTGTTACTTACACACAGTTTATTAATTAAAAAATAAAAAACATCCTTTAATTTCAAAGGGTTCACGTTATTTAATTGATTATATTAACAATATTATTAAAACATCATTACATGAAATACTGCCTTCGATTTTCCTTTAAATGCTGAAAATGTATAATCTTTATAATTAAATCAATAAGTATTGTTCAAAGTTTCAAAATATACTTGTAACCAACTTTTCAAATGTGATCTAGAATTAGATTCTTTATTTCGGCTCACTGATTATTATCAATATTATTTCTATTTGGTAGAGCAATATCTCAATGAATTCATTTTTATGAATAAACTTTACTTTATAGAAAATTTTGTAGATTCTATGAGAAAAATAACCGGAACAAACCAAATGTTATTTGGAGTGTAAAACAGTTGGTTTTAATAAATAATTTTGATGAAAAATGAATAAAAAAAAATATTGTAACAAATTTTAAAATATTGCATAATAATATGTGTTTTCAATAGATCAACTTAAATAAATATTATTATGCATGGTATTGTTGATATAAATTATCCTAAAAATATCGACTAATAATCTTCATAAAAGTTTGAGTTTTATGATTAGTATGAATTGGTGTTACTTAAATTTATCTGAAAAAATATACAAAATGTCGTTGCTTATGTGTATCAATGTATATAACTTTTTAAGTATAGTGAGAGGAGTATAATTGATATTTATATACTTATTAAAATTTTATAACAATAATGATTTATATGCTGATTAGCAAGTCAGAAAATCAAAAATATAATTTTTCATTAGCAAATCTAAAAGCGAAATTCAATATGAATTCAGAATTGTGTGCTTAAAAAACAATGTTTGTGTTATATATTCAATTTAAAATTTTCATTTTTAATATTATCTCATAGAAAGGAAATACATTCAATAAATTTTGAAATAAAATGACAAATTTCATCTCTAAAGTTTCGGATAAGATATTCGGTATAGATTACTATTACACTCCTTATTTCCTCTACAGTTTTTTTTCTAAGAATTCATTAAATTAATGTTTAAAAAAAAAAAAAAAAAAAAAAAAACAGATTTTTTGGAAAATTTAAAAAATTTTGACAAATTGATTGAATTTACAGATTAATTACTGTATTAATCAATAAATTTGTTTTTTTTATTTTTAAATGTTATAATATTTGAAAAACATATATTAAATTATTTTTAGCATTCGTTAAGCAATAATAATGAAAAATAAATACTAGTAATGTCATGTGTGTTAGTACAAAATATGGATATAAAAGGAAAAATAGTATGCATAATGTATTTTGATAAATGTCAGAAAATTTTATTAAAAATTTATGAATTTTAGGTTTAGATTTCTTATATAAAATATTTTAAACAGTTCTAATCACAAATATATTTGAAACAATAGACAGATGATTTCAATATTTGTAGTCTGAAAACAGTAAAGAGACTGTGACATAAAAATAAATTAATTTAATAAATAAGCTTGTGCTCACCAAGATTCACTTTGTTTAAATTTCATCTAGCCTGAATTATTTTTCGAATTACTTGAGGCGGAGAAAAAATCTAGAAGTTATGTCCTCCGAATAAGCTTTATGCGGTGTTTCCAAGAGACAAAGAAGCTTTTCGAAAAGATCTATTTTTATGCATTTGGCAAAAGTGGGGAAAAAATTATTCAAGTGATGAAAGTAGGGGGGTGGGATTCTTTGAGTTATATTTCAAAGGAAATTCCATTCGGCTAATACGTGAAAAGGAAGCTACCAAAAATAATAAGGAAATGCTAAACGATTTTGTTAATGATTTAGAAAAAGCTGTCTAAATATATGCTAACTAATGCAAAGTTCTTTCGATAAATATGCTTTTTTGCGGATAGAATTTTGAATTAATTTTATTCGAAAAACGGGAATATAAGAAACTTTCCCTTTTAATGGTTTATGAATAATAAAGTTTCGGTTTTGACAGAACGTATTTGCATATATATTACTGTTGGAAGGTTATCAAAGCATGTTTTGTTGACGTGGAAAAATGAGGCAGTTTAATTACGTTAGATTTGAATTTTTCCGGCACATAACAATGGATTTCTTCGAAATCATTTCTCAAAATGGTAACAGTTTTCTAAATTTAGTTGTAATAGGATTTGAAACTGAAAGTTTCTACTTGATTATCAAAGTACGATGTATTTTTTGGCTGCAAAATCTGAAGAAATATCACATAAAGTAAAGAAAATCAAATTCTCCAAAAGTATAAGGGAAACATCGAAAAGGAATTTATTAGTAGCTGATATCAAAATTATTTTTAAAATACTTTTATTATTAAATTCTTTTTTTTGAATATTGGAATTTCTTTTCATGGGTATTTTTGTATTTTGTAAACACGAGTACTAAAGAGATAAAATCATAACAAAAAGAATATATTAAAACTTTATATGATTTCTTTAATGTGAACATTAATACCTTAAAACATGAGCAACCTTCTAGTCATTACAAGTAACTACGTTGGTCTTTAAGTTGACATCAATTGTACATAAATTAATTTAAAATTGAATCAAAACTTAATTTTTCATCACAAACCTAGATTATAATTACTTGAATGAAATAAAAAAGGAAATACTGATTCAGAATTCTGAATTTTTTTCATGATTGAAAACAATCATGAAAAATAGCAAGTAATAATATGATAATTTAGTTTATATAGGTCAAAATAATAATTTGTGGTTACGAATGATTGTGAAAATAAAAATTAAAAAAAGACCTATAAATAGTTAATAAATGTTTCATATTGATTAATATAAAGAGTGCTTCAAAAATACAAATTTTTCCACAATGGATTATATAATCACTTCTGAAAAAAGTGGAAATATCTGATTTGAAGATTTTATAAGGAAAGTGTAAAATTTTGTGACAAGGACTAACTAACTCTTTTCATAATAATAAGCTATTTACTTTAAGATGATTGCTGATTCCATGTTACCATTGAGAATTAATTATATATCCCTTTAAATTTTTAGTTCTCATATTAATATGATAGTAATATATGGCAGGAGCTATTTAATATTGTTTACATATTTACTTATAAAATTATATGATCATAGTGTAATTAAGTATAGATTTTATCCTTAACAGTTTTTTTTTTGTTATTTATTATTAAAAGTGACTTATGTAGAGGATTCTACGGGTTGTTCAAAATATAGGAATTTGTAGACATTTGAATAGTTAAAACAGCAATGCACTTATAAAGTAAAATAAAGAAATATTCATAATTGTAGTATTTTATTAAATATGCTATGTCATTAAAGAATTTTTATTCTATTATTTTGGATTAAATTCAATATTACATACTTTTATAAGTAAAAATGTATAGTAAATTTATTAAGACTTTTACACATTATTTTAAAGCATAATACACTTAAAAAAATCTTATATCTTTTCATTTTAAATTTGTAATTGTTAGAAAATTATAGATTTAGATTGTTTCAAAATTTATTGATAATTTTGATCACATTTTAGAACTTAACAATACTTAAACTTAACAATTAACTGAAACAATAAACTTAACAATACTGGCTATTTCTGTAATATTTTCATACCAAAAACAACGCTAGTTATACCAAAACGAAGCCAGTTATTTCTAACAGTTACAAAGACAGGAATGTATAGACATGTGAAAACTGACAATATAATATCTCTGAATTTATATGACTGAGTTAAATCGGACAGTAGTTATCGTAATGTCTTCCACTTGAAATGAAACAATTAAGGTTGGAAAGTCAAATTTGAGAGTTTTTATTTTTGGTTTTTGTTTCTTAATTATGAAAATATAATCTCATTCAAAACGCAGATGGTTTACCAAATACATAAGTCTCCTTCATTTCCAATCATTGCTGTGTTTGTTAAAGCTTCATTTATGACATTATTGTACCTGCATCAAGACAGATAATATGGTATATGAAATATTTTTTATTAATAATGCGGTAAACTTTTCTGTAAAGTTTGGTTTGTTGATATTTTGCTGGATAGAAAGTTCATTAAAATGGAATCTACTGTTTGAAGTCAACACTGAATCATTAGATATATCTATGCCATTGAAAACTGAAAACAAGAAAATTCCGCTTTATAACGAAGCATTAACCATTTAATTAATAATAATGCATGGAGGCTGTTCTATTTTGTTTGATTATCATGAATTTAATTTTTTTATAAATGAGAAAATCATAAGAATTAGTACAATGAAATTACTATTTCATATTTCAATAAATTTTTGTAAAAAGAAATATTACCGTAACTGTTTACCTTATGAAATCGAAATTAAATAAAATCCCAATAAATGAAATAATTTATTCCAAAAAAATGTCTAATTAACGAGGTAATTGATAAAAGTTCTTACTTAAACAATCACAAAATTTCCCTATTTATTCTATAAAAAAATACTGACGTCATTTATTTTTATAAATTTTTCGTTAATATTTTTTAATAGCCATGTTACTTATTCGTAAATGACAATATTATTACTCATAATTCCTGTTCGAATGTTTATTTTGGCATCCATCCGAATAAAAGAAAGCTAATGAGAGAGCAGCGTAAAAAAGATAATTAAATAATTTTTTTCGCAGTAATTAACGACCAATGTAAGGAAACAAATTATCAATTAAGATTCTTAAGGATGTCAAATAAGTTTTCGGAGAACATATACGAAGTGCATTTTGAAAAAAGCGATTTAATAAGAAATTCGTTAAGTAACATAAATTAACAAGAAATATTTTTTTGTTTATTTAATTAAATGACTTTTATATGAGCTTTTTGAGTGTTTGGAATTGTGTGTTTTTGTCGTCTAAAAAACTAATTTATAATTTATATGGAATATATATTAGTGCAAAGAATGTCATTAAAATTTTATTTATTTTATAAACATTCCTGAAAAATATACCATTCTGAAAGTTCGATAGTTTCTGGCAAGAGCTTCAATTCCACTGTTCTTGGTTTGAATTTCAATTTTAAATGTTGAGGATTGTAATGGCTCCAAATCTACTTTTAAATTGTTAAAACACCTGAACAAAAGTCACGATCAGATGACCAATAAGTTGATAAGTATATTTTGGAAATTTAGTTAGTGAAATTGATGAGATACTGCCTTTAAAGTTTGCAAGTGGTCACTTAAATCCATCCTGTTCAAAGATCATTGTGTTGATAACATCAAAGCAAAATGTTACGATCTTAAGTCCAAATTAAAGATAATTATTTTTAGGTGTATTTTATTAAATATCTCATTCTTTCTATTAGACTAAAGTAAGATTTTGAGAATGAAGTGAGCGCATCCTGACGTTTACGACTTTTTAATCTTATTGATTCAGAATAATTCTTAATGTATCAGATTTATTCTAAATAACCTTTGCTGAAACTAATTCTACATTCAACTCATACCGAACGTTGGTACGTCCATTATATTGAATGGATTTCTAAAATCATTTTACGGTTAAGTGGTATAAGCGAGCAGATAATCTTCTCTGGATGACTGATTTGAAATCAAGTTATTATATTTCAATATAATTATAGATAATTGTTATTACCATAAAGTCTAATGATATCTTCAACTAATCTTTACTACAATATGTGTTTAACTAATGTGTTATACCAGTATTAATATACAAGATATTAATATATATACATATAACAAGTTTTAAAATATAATATTATAATAAATAATTAGTTATAAATTAATGTTCAATTTTATACTTTTATATATATTAATATGGAACATATTAATATAAGTATATATATATATTAATATGTTCCGTATTAATATATGTATGAACCAAGATTTTTTTGGTGAAGAAATTGATGTTAATATAATAAGTAATGTATTTTGTTTTTGTTATGTTAATATAATTTGCTTTATTAAGTAATCCCTGATAAAAGAGAAAATTCTAATATTCGATGTTCTTTCATAAAACTATACGACATAGCTATTGATTTTAAATTCAAAAATATTATAGACTATTTCTCTCAAGATTTCATTTCGATTGAAATCTGAATTCCATTACAATGAGTTTCAAAAATGGATTACCGTGTTACATTGTATTGAATATCTAAAACCTATTTCAAAAACTTTGAATGTTACTTATATACTTTAAACTTATATATAAGTAACATTCACGAAAGGTTTTGTTGGCAATTTTTAAATTAACTAATAAGTGTTTTCAATGGTTTCTTTTTTTTCTTATTCGAAATTAAAGAAATGTGATATAACTATTTCGTTTTCTCCAAATAATATAATTTCTTCAATTACAAAAACAATTTTCTTGATAACTAATTTATACATAAGTGCAACAAGTCTTGTTTAAAACGTTTGCTACGACAAAAAGTTTCAGGTAAAAGGGTAAATCTATAATATTAGGATAATTTTAAAATACTTTAACATCTATTCTATCTGAATATATTCTTGAAGAAAGTTTATTAGAATAGTAAATATTAAGAATTACAGTGAGAAAATTAAAGATTATTTTAAAAACAGTATGTAAGTATGGCTTCAATACATTCTTTGTTAAAATTTAGCTCATTTATCATTTTAGAACGAGTTATCTTTCATATATGAATATTTTAAAAAGCTCTCTAAAGAACAATATATAAATCGAAAATATGACGAAGAAAACATAATCTGTGATGACGGTTTTTCTATATTTAGAATCTGAACTGACTTTGAATGGCAATTATTTTCCATAGAATAATAAATTTTATTTTTATAAATGACATTACGTAGTGACAATAACCACACTAGTATTTATAGCATATTAAATATATTTATATCTTTATATTTTAAGATGCTTACGAGATAATAAATGTATTGGAATAATACTTTTTGCCTCATATTTTGATAAAAATATTCCTGAATGAAGCATTTTGTCTTTTTTTTTTGTAGCATTTCATTTTGTCTTCAAATTTCTACTTATAATTTCAATAAAAGTTATGCAATAAATTGCATGCATTTATTAGATTATGCTGTATGTTTATAAAAATTATGTTATCTCTTTCTTGAAGAAAATACTGTCAAATAAAGCAATAATCGGTCATAATTTGTTTTATAGTCGTTAGGTCTCTCAACTTCATTCAGCTTAATAGAATACTATTTATCATAAGTTTTGTTTAAACGAGCAGTAGAATTCTTAATTTTGGCTTCAAAAGAAAAAAAAACATGATTAAAATCCAATTAACGACTGTTTTTCTGCGTAAACTCATGTTTGAAAATGAATCTAATAATTTTTATTACAATCTAATTGCTTTGTCACAGTTACAAGTTAAAGTATATTATCTAGGGCCACTTAATATTTAATAGTTTAAGTCTGTGAAACTTGAGTAGAAAGTTTAATCAATAGTAAAAACAAAATCCAATTTGTGATATGAATGATTATAATAAAGAAAGTAATTTCTAAAATTTAATTAGACAATTGCTAGAAATAAAAAAAAATTAAATGGAGTGTTTGTTTATGCAATTCCCAATTATCCTATTGGTTATGTAAATACCTCTCACTTTAGGTTGTAATTTGTCAGTCCTTTCAATTCGTCCCTAATGAGCAATTTGAAACCTAAATGAAAATTCTTCATGCCAATCAAATCACTTTCAGCAGTCCCGTTGTTCGATTTGGCTGGCAACCATGCCGCTGTTCCCTATACGAAAACATTTGTGACCTAAATTACCCTTCGTCAAAGTTTACAAGACTTAACTTTTCAAGCGACTGGATTGATTACTCTTCGATATATATCCAGAGAGAGATTTATTTTGTATAATTTCCCTAGTGTTTCACCATGTCTGGCTTCATGTACCTTCCTTCTCATAGAAAAGAATGGACGTAAATAGGGCGAATTGGTGAAATCCCTTAGAAAGTCCCTATCGAAAATCTTCTCTCCCTGCTTCCTCTTTCCCGATGGGCAGAAGAAGGGGAATGACTTTTAAAAAGTAGAAGTTAATTGATTAGTTTCAGTGATGAGTTGAGTTGAAGTGTTTTCTGCCTCGTTTAAACTAATTCTTGGTTCTTCTGCTCTGATGAAGACTGTTTTGGAGTAATGAGAATGGGAGAAAAAACTTGATGACTGGATTTTATCCACGAGAGACTTAATTTAAATTTAATTATGTGATATAGTGGAATTTCGTGTTCATCAAATTATTCTTATCGCAAGTAATTAGAGAATATATAATTCAGGTGCATAAAAATCCTAATAGTCACTTAATTAAATATTCTATTAAATTGTAAAATAAAAGTTGGAACAAAAATTAAAAATATGTCTATCTATAATAAAAGTTTAAAATATATTGAAACTTTAATAAATGATATTACATATATACTACAAAAATAATTGATTGTGATATAATACCTTTCAAGAAAATTTTAAAACTATTTCATTCATTTTGAAATTTTAACTACAAAGAATTTCATACAGTATTTAAAAATTTTTATCTTTGTGATTTATAAACTTTAACTTTAA
The DNA here is from genome assembly GCA_026290005.1 of Latrodectus geometricus. Lineage (NCBI taxonomy): Eukaryota > Metazoa > Arthropoda > Arachnida > Araneae > Theridiidae > Latrodectus > Latrodectus geometricus. The sequence goes on along the minus strand of JAPDSC010082894.1, from coordinate 51,240 downwards.
AAATAATTTTAATAATTTATTAATTTTATGCGTATTTTAAGTATTAAATAGAATGTGTATGCAAAATTTAATAATCAGTTGTAATTTCATGTGGATATGAATTAAATAATCACATTAATTAGATTTTAATAAATTTGTGTATTTACATTTGTACTTAATTTCATGATTATTTGCTATTACCAGCTTAATTTCGAATTTTAATCTTTTATTAAAGCTATTCAAACATCTTTTGGGATATGATCCTAAATATTGCCTTTTCAATCAGAAACTTTTCTTAATTGATTTCCAACGAGACTGATCATTTTTAATAATTCTGAAAAATATCATCATCTACTCAAATTCCTTTGCCAAAATTTACTTGAAACAGTAAGTTGACTACGTACTTACTAATTAAAAATACAAAAATAATACAAAATAAATCTGTTAGAGTTTTAAACCATTTATTTATTGGTTGGTTTGAATTCAACAAGGCAAAATATTGTGACTTTGAAACTAAAGAAAAATACTAAATAAATATAATCCGTTATAAAATGGGGGATTTAATATTCTACGTAAATTATGTTATTTCTTAACAATAAACAAGATGAGATTATTGCTGTAAAATTCATTAAAGAATCCTAAAAATGATAAACCTTACATTTTAGGATTTTAATTCTCAGAACAAATTCCAAATTTAAATATCAGTTAAGATTTCTGTATATTTTATTTATGAGATACAGTTGGGGTTAAAATAGGTTAATTCAAAGTCAATTGATAGAATAAACACATTAGGTGTACAAACCTAGCAATAAAATTATGTAATAAAGCAGCATTACAATATTGAACATATTTAAGACTTTTTCTATATCATGTAAAAGATCGTATTTTTGACACTATGAATATATTCATTATGGTGAAAGCATTTTCTATATTTCATTTCAATTTTTATCCAATTTTATAAATTAAACTTTAAAATCAACTTATAATTTTACTTCTGTATAATTTTTTACTATTATTTTTCCAATAGGTTTATTCACTATCTTTGAAATACTTAGTATATTTACAATTTTATTCATTATATTTAATTTAAAAAAACAATTATAAATATAAAAATTTGCTTAATTTTATTTAAAAAATTAACTCTTAATCTAAAACAAATTACTATTTTATAATCAATACCCTATCTAAATTATGATTGCATTTCAAAATAAATCTAAGTTAGGTTTACTCAAAACGAACTACTAATTTTTCAGTTAAGGTTGTGGTGAGAATGCGAAGAATATTTCGGTAACTCGTCACGCAGATCACGTTGTTCAAAGACCTTAGATAGAATGTTTATAAAAGGAATTTACCTGTTATAATCAATCTTCCCGATGTTGAGCTGAGTTGAATATCTCCGCTGAGAATATGCTTTGTGAGGCAGCGGTAGCTCTTGAAGCCATCGGAGATCATGGCATTCCGTATCAAGAGCTCTCCATTTGGGAGCACGCTGTACCGGCCACCTGCAGAGAGAGGAAGAGAGCGTCATTGCATATCAATCGCTCAGATTTGAAATGAAACTTCTCATATATTAAATTTCAAATTCCTTACCATCCTTTTTGAATGAAATCTTATCTTACAATTTTACAATCCTTTATGAATGAAATCGGTATTTCTATACTTTTAAAATTAGAAATATGGTTTGGTATTTAAAAATTTTCATATAAGAAATAAGGAAAGTTAATAGATTGACAAATAAAAATTCGCTTTTCTATGTGGGGATTAGAAAAATTGGTGCAGAGTCCTAAAACAATTATTTTTTTCTATATAGAAATTTCAGTTTCATTTCGAATTACAAATATACTAATGAATTTTAGGGACATTTAGGGGAAAAGGATTTAAATGAAAAATCCAACACAAGAATGATAAATTATATGAAAAATACTAACCAATATAATGTAATTTCTTGCGTCTATGAATGTTTTAGCATTTTATCTGTCCTATATTATTGTTGGATTAGAATAATTTTTGTAACACAAATTTTTTCTTGCTCTCTTGTACAGAATGTGATATTGCAGTTTATGAAGTTCTAAAATATTCTTAATCATAATACACAATTTACATTTTGTATCTCTGTTAAAATGTTTTATGGCACAAACATATAGTTCATTATTAGGTTATAATGAAATATTAGCAACATACAGGGAAAAAGTAAATCCATCCAAAATAGAATAAGTTCGAAAGAATTAATCTTTGTATGGAGATAAATAGAATAGTTTTTCATACTGTTTGCAAATAAAAAAACTTGATTTAGATCTTACTTGGACATTATAACCGTATGTATCAGTTACCACTAAAAAAAAGAAATAACTTGTTTAAAATTTTATATAATATTTCCCTTCTTTTGTATTTTATAACTTTCCTTGTTATAAATTACATTTTACAACAAATATTTATTCTGATAAAAAATTTCATATATAATGTGTAAAATATATATAATTTTTTTATGAAATCTCTATTAAGAGACTACTGAATATATAATATCAGATTTGATTTTTTGTGTATTTTCATAAGTTGGCTTTATAAATATTAAATAATACTTGAAAATACACACCTCATTAAAATTAAGGCAAAATTAAAAATAAATTCTAGAAAATTCATTTTATTCACATTCATTAAATGCGAAACTGAAGTAATTATATTTGGTTTGATATACATAAGATGCGGAATTTAGGTTTCAGTAGTGCCAGGTTTGATAAAGAATGAAAACCAACAGAGTATCTAGACATAGTAAAATTGATAACAAATACGTGCTACTTCACATAGCTGCAAATGAAAATTATCAGTGATGTATTTGTTGACACGCACAACAAAGTAACAGATAAATATCCTCAGTGTTGCGGAATGTCAGAACAACCCAAGTAACAAGTGATCGCTCATTATTTTACTAAACGGTAGTACTACATGCCACAAAAATAGAATATATTTTCCACCTCAAATCTCAGAAAAGTAATGACAACCATCCAAATTATAACTATTGAAGAAAAAGAGCTATTCGCTTCACGCATATTAAATGAATGTTCATACTAATGTGATCAATTTACATTGGTGAAGGTAAATTGGCTACATTTTGTAAAGTACCCCATTCAATACGGAGACTTATACTGCTAGTAATCAGTATATATTTTAAATTTAACTCTTTCATTAAATTTATATTGTAATAAGTTAAATCAAATGTCGAAAATTACTCATATAATTGGAACAAAAAGAATACTGCGGCATCAAAATTTTGTTATTTTGTTTGACATCTAGGAGGATTAAACTAATTCCTCCAAGTAAGCCATTTTGTTATCAACAGCATTGATGAGATTCATATTTTATAAATTAAGATAACTTTACTTAGATGATATTTATCTTTTATGTAATTTCTAGATCGAGACTTGTTTTGCACATTTTTTATGAAAAATATACATTTTTGAATTTCTCAAGATGAAACTTTTGTTTTTTAAAATTAATTGTTTGTTATTAAATCCCTTAACTTATCTCAATATGTTTTTCGTATTGCGATAGGAATTTTAATATAAAATTTTTCTTCCCGAGCATGCTAAAGTTTATTATTCAGCAAAAAGTATAAATATTGTCGTTAAAGTCCCATAATATTATTCTTACATCCCATATATTCTTAAGATTTTATAATTTAAATTTTCTATGGATTTATCACAATTATATAGTTTGCACGGTAAACCTGAAATTATATATTTTAAGTTATTCTATAATCAACTATATTGAATAAAGCATTTTATTTTCATTATGATTGATTGAAATGATTGGAGAACAAGCCATTCTTTTATATTTAAATGTAAAATTCTGATTAATGTATTTAAATAAGACATTTAAAAAAACATTTAGACATTCCTGTGAAATTTCGATGAGATATTTTCATAAAAAGTTTAAATAGAAGTACATTTATAAGTCTAAAAAAACTGTAAGTATTCTTTTAACTTGTCTTAGATTTAAAATAGTTAATGACATTATAAACTTTCTACCGCTAATTTAAAAAACTTGCTTAACTATTTTTAATTTTAAGTTACATTAGTTAAATATTTATTGTTACTTAAATATATTTATATATTTTAAGTTAATTTCATTTGGATATGAAAAAATACTTATTAAAGAAATTTGATAGTGAATTTAGATTTAATCAGAAGAGATAATTTGTCTATATTATTTTTTAACCATCTAAAGAATAATTTTATTTTAATGAGGAAAAACATGCTCATAATTTATTTTATATTAATCAATGTCAAGAATAAATCAGTGCATTTTTGAATAGCATTACATAAATTTATTTTAATTAATATTTCTAAAATACCTGGATCATGATTTCATACTATACGCTCTTGTTAATGCCAACTTTTACGGCTTAATCATTGCTTTATGCATCTCTGACATTAATAAATATTAAGTACAGGAAAATCAGAAATCGGTTAAATTATCCATAATTTCAACTATCAAATTGTTGCTTATTTAGTTTAGCATTAAACAAAGTTGGATTTAAATCTACGGAAGAATATGAATTTTGTTGATCCTAATATTACGTATCTGAGAAATGGCATTAATCTGTTTTGGATCTCAGGTTTTACATCATGACTCAAAAATTGACACAAAATGAGTATCAAAATACACTTATTATGGGTGAACAACGTTATGAAATTAATTTTTAAAATGTTAGAAATAAGTTTATAATACTCAGCAAAACCAGGTTATAAAGTGACGCTTTTCACAGTAAAAGTTTCCAAGTTCAATTTCAACCAATCTTAAATAATCAGTAATATTTGTGTTTCTGCTTTCTATATACATATATCTTGGAATAAGTACTTGGATATTTTAAAGAATTTTTTCTTGAAAAACATGAGTACGAATCTCAATCAATCAAGCATCCTCCTAGAAAGTGATAGAATATGGACATTGTGAGATGTTTTAGTTGAACCTTCTACTGTTAAGTTATTAACTTTGTGGTACCAAAGTTATGAATCAGGAATCATCATAACCTAGTTGTAGGACTGAATTTTTCAGATGGAAAGAAGGTCCTTTTTTAATTCTGCTACTACCTCCTTTTACAAATGGATGATACATTTCGTCTTTTATACATGCATACTTGTTTGATATATGTATACTTGTTACGTATGTTGTATGATAATACGTGTATACTTGTTTAAATTCATGTTCGAATATTGGGCTTATTTTTATTTTGTATTATTCTTATTTTGCAAATTACTTGTGAGACATCTTCTCGAAAGTTTTTGTCAGCGGTTGTTCTCTCGCCTTATAGTTGAATTCAACTAGTATGCTATTTGCTTCATAATGTTAAATCTAGTGAATTTCAACATTTCCTGTGTACTTTCCACAATGATAAACTTCTTAGAAAGATTAAAGTCCACATAGGGAATTGTTTCAGTTATGAATCAAATTAACGGGATTTATTGTTTTAGATTTTTTCATTAGTCAAAATCTAATTACTAATAATTGTATTAACGATCTTTTGTCAATAACTTTACCATGACCTTTAAAAAATGATCTTTAAGAAATTATTTAACACAGAAATTAATGAAATCTTTGATGAATAAACCATTGGTTCATTATTAGGTGTAAAGGAAATACAATAAATTAATTTGTATCTAAGTTAATTAGATAAAACTTATAGAAATCTCTTTAAAATAGAAATCAGACTAAGTGTCTGATTGTCATTCTGAAATTAAGCAATTATTCAATCAAAGGAAAACCATCTTATTGATTCACAATTAATAATTTATAAAGAAATACTAATGAATACGTTTAAATTTGTAGTTTAGAGTAATTTTAAACTCACTATAATTCCGACATATATACACAGAACATAATAAATCTAACAAAAATAAATGAGTACTATGATTCTTGGAAGTTTCTTTATGATATTACACGTATTATAAACAAGGGAAGTTACGAATTAGTTTCGAACATTGTTTCAATCTTGAATAATCAAATGAATCTTCTCGCCACGATGGGACTTTCATAATTTCTAATGAAATGCACGTTTTCATTCCTCCGTGGAAAGTTATTCTAGGTTCCTGATTAATGATATTTCTCCACTGCTCCCCCATGATCATTTTGTCTCTTTCACAAACTCAAGTGGCAACTTGATTCAATTATTCTAAGAGAAGGACGTATGGAAACTATAACGTTATGATTTTCCCAATTTTAATTGAAATCGATAAATCAATAGATTCAGCAACAGACACGCAGATGACAAATCGCTCTCGATATGGCCGGACTTTTCCCCTGCCAAATTGCCTCTTCCGGAATTGCTCCTGTATTCCAAATCGGAAAGTAGGGAGGGGGTGTAGCTATTTCCATAAACCTTAATAGAAACTTCTCATAGATTCGATTGCTGAATCAGATGGGATCTTCAAGGTCGGTTTTCAAGATAGGGGGTTAATAGATTTTTCCCTTGATACGAGGTTGAATAGGGATCAAAGGGAAAAGCATTAGGTTGCGTTCTGTAACCTAATTGATATAGAAGGAATAAGCAAAGGGAAAGTTTAACATATTTATATCGTCTATAATGGAATTAAGTTTGAAGGAGAGTTCAGGAAATAATTATATTGACTTTTAGAAATCTCCATTTCTCAATAGAGTCAAATACGAAAGGCATCTTTTTAACTTTCTTTGGAAAAATCATTAACGTTTCAATTCCCTTTTGGAGTTTCACCCTCTTTTCTGGCAAAGATTCTCATACAATTCAAAGATTTAGATGAATTCTAAGAGTCTCTTATTTGAAAACATTTTACAGTTAAATAACCTCGCTTAGTTTAAAAAAGTATTTTAAAATTCCAATAAATAGCTCAGAAATAAATTATTTTGATATCTTATCACAGATAATTTGAAATGCGAATTTTCTCGCCTGATATAAAATAGAATTCAATGGTTTATATTTTCTAACGTCAATCATTTTTATTAATTAAGTTAACGTAAACATTTAGTAAGAGAACATAACGATATATCCAATGAAGAGCGCGTGAGAATAAAATAAATATTAATAATTCATTCCAGAATTACATTAATCTTTATCCTTTCAATGAAAAACAGCTTAAAAATTGAGCTTCATATGCAGAGAAATCTTGCATCTAAAAAAGTATTTAATTAATGGATTTCTTTTCAAAAGCATTTTAAATTTTTTCAATAAAATTATAGTATATTAAGCCTAATTTTGAATTACTTTTTCCTTTAATTTTATGTAAATACGAAAAGCGACTACTTAATTAATGTATAAAGCTTTTAGATAATTGATGGAAATAAAATTAGAATTCTACACATATTTTTCTTAAAAATATCAAGTAAATAGAAATTTGCTCGAAGCTATTTTAGAAAGTTATCAGAAACATTCAGTAGTATTCGAGGTATCTCTTTACTAAGATAAGTTTCTTATAGAACTTTAAACACATCAATAAAAGCAAATTTTATTTTATTTATTGAATAGCTCTTACGAGTTTCTCTTGTATCTTGAATCTTGCGATCTCCTAAAAAACTGTTACTTTAGTTTGAGATTTTACGATCCATCTTTGACTTAAATAAAAAGAAGCAGGGAAAAACAAATCCTAGCTTCTGAGATAAAGAATACTTCGGTATTGGGCTATAGTCATTGTGTTGGCTCTTTTATTCTCTTGCAACCGCAATAATCTCGCCAACAAAAGAGAAAGGACAAAATAGAAGAAACAGCACGAACCCCACGCCATTGCTGGCTCTTAGGGAAAAACACATCTTTTCCATACTTCATGGAGTTTCATTTATTTCAAGAGTCTCTGGAGACCTCCCTCATCTCGTCTGCCAACCCCCTTTTTTATTGCGAAAATACCAAGCTAGAGATTTGGCTGCACCAAAATGTACTGCGGATTTAGTTCTTTCAACTTCTCGATTAAGACGCCATTCTCCTATAACAGTGCCCTGGAGAAAGAAACAGTCCCAATGGGAGATCGAGTCAGAATTCCAGTGATGGAAACAAAAGAAGGGACAAGGGGAAAGAAATCGAACAGATACCGAATCGTAAAGGCTTTTGTCAGTAATGACCCGTTGCCGAAGTCGTTGGCTGGAAAAATAAAAGTGCTTCAGAGCGTTTAACGTGGACATTCCTTGTGTTTTCCAATGACGATTTATATCAGGTATCTGAGACACTGCTTCAAAATCATTCATATTTGGAATTCGAATTGGAAACCCTGCAAGTTTTCCCTTCCCTACTTGCTTCGTAATACACATTACAAAAGTAAACTCTTTGGAAATTTTCAGAGGAATGGTGGTATTTGAGAACTAGAACACTTTTCTTTTAGTTAAATGAAGTTATTACTGAAATTAATTTACGTGAAGATTAAGAATATGCACTTCTTGTAAGATGTTATTCGGTGAATATCTTCTTTCTATGTGGCTTAAATTAATCCAGAATATATATTTTTTTACATGCTTGTCAATCAGTATTTCTTTTCGGCAAATTTTGTGAAACATTTTCATTAGGTATTCATTTTAAAATTCATTCATTTTTTTCTAAGCATTTCCATTTCATGTTCACTTAGGTATTTATTTAATTGAATATTTTTCTTACATATTTGATCCTAAATAATATAGCTCTGTAAATAATAGCTTTAAATGTCTATTAGAAAAGCCTATTTTCTGAGTCTTTAATTAAATACATTAAGTTAAACATTAGCTATGATCAATCAATGTCTACATTTATTGTAGAAATCTATAACTATAGTACATTTAAACATACATATTGATTGTAAACTTTAACATAGACTAATGTATTTATAGAACATATAAATAAATGAGAAAGACATGATATCTAATTATGTATATATGTTATAGAATGATGTTGATTAATTGTATTAAATATTGACTTCTTTTAAATATAGCATAAAATTAAATAATTTGCAAAAAGAAAACTATAACCTCTTAAAACATCATATAAAATTCAAAAGCAACTTTATAAAATAATTTAAAATAGGTCACATGTACTATCAAACTAAAAAATATATATTTGAAGGTTTCCTTCTTTTATATATATTTTACATTTACTTATCATTAAATTGAATGTCAAAGTACTTTAAAGTTCCATAGCATTTCAACGAAATTGTTTTTCTTAAAAAGCAGAAAAAAAAGTCTCCAAGATGCGTAGAACATTACTTTTATTATGTTTTGCGTTTTTCTTGTATCGTTTTAGAAGATCTGCTTAAGATAAATAGACGATACGACAGGGGAAGATCTCATTAATTATTCATGAATTCCAACACACAAAACTCTGCTCAAAAGTTTAATGTGATCAGAGTGAAAGATATCATCCGGAAAATTATTGCCAGAAAGTATAAAATTTTCGTCAAGGATTTTGTAGCTTTTAGTAAAAACAAACTGGCTTAATTAAATATAATTTCATACCTACATTAATTTTTTATAAATATAAATAAAATTACATTGTTATTTTAAATTAGTTAGAAATTATAATCAATGGAATATTAAATAAATTAATTAAACTAATTTACTTATTTAATAATTTTTTGAAGTTAGTTCTACTTGATCATGTTTGCGGAATAATATTCGTTTTTCGTTCAACAACTTACAAACATGTAAATTCAAAAAATAATTCTAATATTCTACTAATAAGTAAATTCAGGCAATTTTTCCTAATTATGAGTTACTTCATCATTTTTTAAGTATTCTCATAACACTCATGACGACACTTTTAATAATTTCATTGATAATCATTAACTATTGAACACACACACACACACACACACACACACACACACACACACACACACACACACACACACACACACATGTCACAGGTACCCATTTAAAAATATAGGCAA
>JAPDSC010082894.1:0-33561 GCA_026290005.1 Latrodectus geometricus | reverse complement strand
ATATATATATATATATATAGATAGATAGATAGATAGATAGATATATTCTTCGCTTTTAAATTCACGTATTCAAAAGATTTATACACTCTTTAAACATTAACTGTTCCTCTTGATGTATTATCATAATCTATTCCAGTTAACAGTTATTGCTCCCATTTACTTATTCCTCACAAGAGATAAATTCACGAAGCTTAGTGAATCAATATCATGTAAATTCCTTTCGATTCACATTTAGGAGCGATTTGACCAAAGACGTCAGATATGTCTATTTACCATGATATCTTCAGGATATGCTACTAGTGAAGTGCAGCAACTAACTCTTGAGGGTTTGGTGATTAGGATCAAGAACACTTCTTCGAATTTCAGAAATGCGTTATGATTATGAGTCAAAGATATTATGTTGGTAAATGTAACCACTCTGCTAGTTACCATAAGCTGAATAGCTGTAAATGGTTAACATTTCTGTAGATCTCCAGAGTTATTTAGATATAAGTGTTGGTTCTATGGTGATGTCATATCGTTTACCCTGAATATATTACTTGCAGTTCTGAGAAAGAGAATTCGGAATTCGTCGCTAATTCTAAGTTACTTACACGACATTATCTTTTCATTGCATTATCTTATAAAACTTTTATCATTTGGATTAAGAGATATCTCTATGCGAGAAAATTACAATCGAAAACATTTCATGAATATATTCATAAGTCCTATCCCACGAAATTAAATTTTAATTACTTTTTGTATTTTCTAAAGCTTGAAGAAAGTAATTATTTCTTTTCAGATGAGAATGACGTTAATGAAAATTTCACCTTTAGCGTAATTTTACGCAAAATGTTTTCATCCTATCTGTTAATATGATCTGAAAAAATAGCTGTTTTCAGTTTAACGTCAGTTTCCTTATTCATTTATTTATCATCTTTTAGTAATAATTGATAAGGATAATTTACAAATGTTTGTTTAGATAAACTAGCAATATCAAGCACACGAGATTTTTAGATATGTCATCAACTACGAAATTAAGATTATTTTAGAAACCATAAAAACAGTGTGCAGAGAATTTTATTCATTGGAAGCTAATGTCTCAACAGATTTTTCGAAAATATATTTTCCAACATAAAATTCAAATATATGCCTTTCTTGGGGGATATTGAGGAAAAGAAACTATGTTTTATATTGTATCATTTTTAAGTAATTGTTTTAAGCAAGTACAAAAAAAAATCTTAACTATAGATCTTATTACTTTCGAAATATAATAAAAGCTTCCTCATTTACCTATTATAAAATGAAAAATGTCTAACATATGTGTTCAGAAACACATCAGCTATGGTGATATCATATCAAAAATTTGATCTATGTTCGATCGACGATTCAATCGATGTTCGATGTTCTGAAAATTTTATCGATGTTCTGAAAATTTTGATACTAAGAAAGGAAACTTGACACCCTTCAGTCTAGTTCACTTATCATAATAAAGGAAATTTCAAGTATGTTCTCAATACAGAAATTACACTAAAACTACTCAGTCTTGGGAATGGTGATATAAGTTGCCTTTTAGTTGTTACCCCTGCTTAAAATAAACTACTGATAACTTATTGCCCGTTAAGTAGCTCTCATTGATGAAAAAGCAAATTGGTGATATTTTTAGAAATCAGCAGGCTCATGGGCTTGTTAAAGCGGGATCTGTCATGTCACAACCTGATTCTCCTCTGCTTCAGAGTAACATCAAAAGAATAATTTTCCATAAATTAAAAAATGGAACCTTCGTGTAGAGTAATGCCGTTGTAAGTACGAGAAGAAGTGCCTTGATCGAGAAAAGTGATAAAATTCCCAGTTCCTTGCCACGATCAGTTGGATCAGACATGACTAGCAGAAACATTTACATATTATGAAGTCAAGTTTGTTTCACTCTGTGCCAAGAGAGGAAAATAGATGGTGATCATCTAATTGTTTTAAAGTCTCATGAAGACTGCCTTACAGATGTTATTAATTCTTTATATTAACTCTATGCTTCTTCATCTCATGATGGGTCTGATCATAAACTAATGGAAGAGATGCCAAAGACGGGATTAGGGTTAAGAAAATAAAAAAAAGTAGGATGAACATTTGGTCTCATATCAATATTAATATATCAGTCAATAGTAGAGCATAGAGTTATCTCAATAATGATTACTGTAATTACTGTTCACAAACTATATTTGTTATGTTATAATTTGTTGTTTTAAATTCATGAAGACGCTTGACATTTTTTCTGCGAGTCAAGTTCCTGACTCTGTTTATGTTAGATGGAAGTACCATTTTAGAAATTACGGTGTCAAAAACCATTGTTGAGTTAATTATAAGCGATACATTTTAAACTAACTATAACGTAATATAGTTTGATGATAAACTAATATTAGGAAACAATTAAAATATCAAATTTATTACAACAAAAATACATCTAATACAGATGAATACTTTATCTTTGATATTGACATTAAAGTGTCTCATTTTTAACTATAGTATTGCATATTTAATTACTTACTATATGTTAAATTAATGGAGAGATAATTCATGATCATCACACTTTACTATAGTTATTGAAATATAATTATGTATACAAGATTTAGAGCAAATTGGTCAAAATGATATTCGTAATATTGCATATGTGTATATAGATAATAGATTTAATCTGTTACAAAATAGCACCAAATATTTATGTCAAAAACATGCAAACTATTGAATGCCTTATGCTGCTATCATAATTGAGTAAACAATAAACATGAAAAAATTAAACGTTTTTATTTCAACAATAGAGTTCTTACTTTAAATATTTATGAAACATTAGGAAAGAATTTAAAAATGATTAATAAGAAAGCTTTTCTTATAAAATATTTGTAAACTATAGAAATAATTCCTTATACAGTTGATTTAAAAAATATTTAAATTATAAGCATCAACTAATAACTAACAAATTAATCAGATCATGGAAATAGCTGTTAGTGACAATAGTTTGAAAATATGTGGCATTATTAAACGATTTCTTATATCATGTCCACCTTAACTAAAATATATAAGTTCTTTGCATTTGTAAGGTATGGTCTGTCTAATAGCCTCAATGATTATAAAATTAAAAGAAAATATCAAACTTTTTCGTAGCTCTTGAAATGTATCTTTTGGTGTGATTTGAATTGCTTGCTACTTTAAGGACATCTGTTGCACTCAAGGGTTAATTCGATCAGGACATACAATCTAAAATATATTTCAAGCAACTATAAATAATAACCCCAAATAAGTAGTAATAAATCTCATGAAAAAAATGAAATGAAAGGATATAAATGTTCATCAGTATACTCGCAACCTTTTTTGAAATGAAACATATAATTCATGTGATGAAACATGAATTAGGGATTTCTTTTGGCAATAGTATAGTTTCTTTTGGAGATAATATAGCCATCAGCACTTCAATGTTAGAAATATCACAGACATAATTGAAAATCTGGAATAAATGTGTACATAGATACATATGTCCACGCTTAGAAATTTTAATTTTCATTATTTCCGAATATTTAAGTAAGATTTTCTGAAAATTCCACTTCTGTCCACTGTTTCATATTTATTTACATATCCCAAAATTTCATAAAAATTAATATTTCAAAACTGTCTCAGTAAATCTTAAACATATAAAAATGTATTTTTCCAAAATACTATATGAGGTGACTTAAATAACCATATCTTCCTTAAATATTCAGTCATTCAGTCTGTATAAAAATAAGCAACATATTGTTTCGAATTTTCACGGGAATTTTGTATTTATATATATAAAATTTTGATAGCAAAATGCAATAACGATTATTGCTATCAAATGTATTTAGCAAACTGGTTTAGCGGATTAAGTGAGGTAATTGACACTTGGTGAAATGTGTGTGTGTAACTCGTTGACTCGTCATGAGTGAAACTCGTTGTCCATGAAATTACTCTCCTCAGAAAATAACTAAATACTATCACTGATAGCCTATCAAAATATATACGAATATCTATACAACTTATAAAGCAGTTAGTAGTTGCAATCTAAAAATTTTTGAGTATTAGAAGGATAAAATGTTTTAGCTAGAAAATCAGTTTGTATATATTTTTAGTTATTTCCCTTGTAAAAACTTAAAACAAGTTTAAGTAGTAAAAATTGTTTTTCTTCCAGAATACTTACAAACTTTGAAAATAAACTTTTCAAAAAATTTAATTTTTGAAATTTTTAAATATTGAGAAAATTAGATTACAATAAAAACAAATTATAAATTAATAACAAGCTATTGCTTTACTGAAGATGTTTCGCGAGCAGGCATTTCTAGAGCTATAATTTATAAAGATACCATAGATTATAGAAACTATTGATTATATGAATATTAGACAAGGACAGATTCTCCACAAATTCTTATGTTCTGTTGTTATGTTCTGCAGCAATTGTAAATATTGTGCACCCATTAACATGTCTTCGTAAAATATTTATACTATCGCTGTTTATTCTAAATTCCCCCCAAACATCAAACACATTAGAATGTGAACATTGGTAACAGTTAGGGTTTGAAAGCACCATTTTGTCTATTGTACATGTCATTCCTTGTAAGGCATGCTTCTTTTGATCACACTGTATCTGTCAAGAAATAGGCTAGACATCTACCTGATTCATCACAAAATTTGCACTCAAATACTGCATCACTCAACAACTTTTTGTAGAAACTGTTGAATTGTTGGTCAGTACATCTGATTTCCTAATTCGCTTAAAAATTTCCAAACTAACTCATAGAAAAAACTAGACTATTGACTGATATTTATCGTTTTTACATTTGGAGTATGCCAAAATGTATGTTAATACTTCTTCCGATTGAACTTAAAATCGTTCTTAAGCTGGTCTCTCATATCATAGTCAACAATTCATGCAGCCTGTCTTTTTACAACTTCTTGCAAAAGTAAAGAGGATTATATGTAAAAATGCGAACTTGGATTGGAAATATTGCTGGTATAATCTTAGAACTGATTGCATGTTCCCTTCTAATTTATCGTACAATGAAACCATCTGAAAATATTCAGACTTGGAGAATTTTTGTTTTATCATAAGCATCAACATCATACAACCCCAGGTTAAATATGTCTCTTAGATGTACCTGTGATGAAGTGAGCGGATGTGACCTCACGTAATTGCGTATTGCAAGAAAATCGAATGCCAAACGCAAATAATTGACTATAGTTTGTGAACTCTAACTTACACGATCTACAAATTGTCAATTATATTTATTGACACAATCTCTACAAAAATGCAACTCCACCCCCACCCCACCCCATATATATATATATATATATATATACAACGTATATATGTGTGTACATGTAATTAATTAAGTTACGAATATTATTAATTTAATCAACATACAATAATTATAGCAAAAATATAAAATTTCTGAAAATTAATTATTTAATATTATATATTAAATAGATATCATATCATAAAACACAAAATGCTAAACAAAATTTTATACGAAGAATATTAAAAAAGTTTTTGAATCTTGTGTAAAATGAATTGATTTATAACCATGAAATAATAAAAAAATTTACACAATATGCATAATTTTTGGCAAAAAAATTTTAGAACTCAGAAAAAAATCCTAATTTAATTAGGAAAAAATATGTTATTTAAATAAATGTAATAACATCAAAGAAAATAATTTGCTTTTTAATTAACTTACACAAAAACTAATGGAAAGCTTTTTCAAATGATTTTAATCATTTAAAAATTTGATTACTAATTAATATTCTAAGGCGTTATCATGATAATAAATAAAATTTCAGTTTATAAAAAAAAACACGTTCTAATTAAAAAGATTCTCTATGAGATCCGTATTTTCTTTGAAATACAAAAACACATTATCGATTTTAATAATGCTAATTATAATCCCTCATCAATTATTTGGTTTATTTGGTTTTTGACATTGTTTAGATATTTTTGAATTCCCAATCGAGTCGAATATATGTATATAAATACATATATTTCAATTTTTAGCATGTTAACAAATGAATTGAATTTTTGGATCATAATTTAATGAAATTATTTTATTATAAAAAGTAATAAAACGTTTTTTTATACTTGATTTCTAATTTTTTTGATGAATAATTAATATTTGATTCAAAACTTGTCATAATAAAAATTGTTTTTAATGTTATTCTGATTTTCTTTGTATATGCTGTTTGAAAGGATTTCTGCAAGTAATTGCATACAAGAGAACATAAGACTACTGTACAATTTCATGGGAATACTGACTACACATGAAATTCGCACCTGAGAAAGACAAGAGTAATAATTCTTTTCCTTCTGCTAGTATTAAAAAATTAAATTTTGAGTTCTTAAGTTATGTGACTGCATTGGAAAGTAAAAATTTTCTAAACAGAAATAGTCTGAATAAAATATGAAATAAAATACTAAATCATAAAATACTGTTTAGTTTATTTCATGATTTAGTATTTTATTTTAAGATGATGTTATGTTTTACTTTTCTACGCAAAAGAAAATGAAAAAGAACATGAAATTCTGAAGAGAATATGCCACTATATTATCTATTGAACACAATATTCTTCATATTATTAATTATTACCTTAAAGATTTTTATCATAATAAGATAAGATTTCTTTTCTAGTGTTTTTTGATATTATGAATTTTAGTCATATAAAAAAGTACAGTTAATTTAAATATGTCATTAAGTGGTTATTTCTATTAAATCTCTTTCCTAATCTTGAGATGTTTAAAATTTATCATGATAAGTTTTGAAAATTAAAATGATTGCCAGAAACATTTCCTTTAATAAATTTAATACTTTTCTAAAAACAATTTAAAATTCCATGAATTACATATCAATTTTTTCTCTTGAGCCTTATATATATATATAATTACCAGTAAAACAAATTTGATAGCATAACAACCACACAGAAATTATTGCAATACAGGAAATTGAAATAACAATTAAGTACTTAAATAATTCAGCAAAAGATTTAGTCAAGTTAAAGAGTGGGACTGTTCTGTTCATTTTGAGAACATAGCATTTGATGATGTCAACTCACAATACAAATATCGTCAAAGAAAAGTAATTTGTATATAAGATATTTGAAATGCAGTTCAGCGAATAAAGCAATGTAATAAATATTTATCCATGTGTCTCCAGCTCAACCCCTTCCATATTTGTCTTTTTAAAACAAAATAGATAATATTTCAAACAAAATTTATTTCTAAGGATTAAATATTCAGTGAAAACAAATGAGATTAATAAATAAAATATATCATAAAGCATATTTCAGTTTTAATTCACACATCTGTTATTGTAGTGACATATAAAGCATTATTAATCTTGTAAATTAAAATTTAAAGATTTCTCATTTTAAAACCTCAACAAAAGATTTTTTACTCTTAAGTTCCTGAAACAGTTCATGTCATAAGAAAACCTTTAAGAACACTTGTTTTTTCATTCAGAAATCAACTATTGATGAAATAATCAAAAATTAAAATAAATTTTATTAGGAAAATAAGTCTTAAGAAACATTTCAAAATTAAATGTAAATAGTATTTTAAATATTATATAATTTATTAGCGCTAATAAATACATTTATAAAGTTCTAATAATGTATTGTCTTATTTGAGTTCGATTTGGACAAATTTACGTCTTTACGTATCTATAAAATTATCTGACTGACACAGGTTTCATTTCAATCATAAGTTACTGTCTCAGGAATCATTGAAAGATTATCAGAAGTCAAAAAGAACTAATATGTGAGTGATACTTCTTACTTCATAAAATATATGAAAATTTAAATAAGTAAAAGTGTGTGGGTATATGAAGCCTATGTAAGCTGTCATTGGCCAAAATGAGATAAAAACTTGAATTCCTTATTTCTTAAAAATACTAATCCATTTGATATTTCATAATTAGTTATAAGAAAACTTCTGATATAGTTTTATCATTTAATAATCCGCACAAATTTTTATAGATTTTTATAACATTGGTTATTTGAAATAAGCCCTTTTCAGCATCTTACCAATCAAAATCGCAATTAGAATTTTAAGGGAGAACGGAATTAAATTCTTCTCATTGTCTTTCAATAAAGCATATTTACATGGAATGTAAGATAAATAATATTTATTTGTTGTCAAGGCAAACATACTCAGTAAAATATTTTGCAAGAGTAAAGGCTTGTATGATATAACTTTCAAAATCGATTCAATATGAACTGAAACCACTAATGCAATAATTATATACATAAATGTGAATAAATAATTTCAAGAAAATTACAAATTTAGATTGAGATATGCATTGAAACAAAGCATGTTTGCAAATAACGTTAAGTTAAAAATTTCTTGGTGAATTAATATGTAAATAGTTAGTAAAGATAATATATATATATATATATATATATATATATAAATATATTTATTTAAATAAAAATATATATATATATTATGTAATGCACTGATTTGATTATATTTGTTACAAAATTATTGCAAATTTTTATTTAGATGTTATGACACATTGATTTCAGTTTGTAATAAAATCATCTAATTTAGGTATTCCCTTACAATCTGATTTTTGCTGATGATAAATTATCCTTTGTTTATATTTTTATTTCATTAAATAATCATGAGTTTATATATCGGGTGAAGTCCACTTATATTTGATTTTTAATTCAATCGATTTAATTATGATTAATTTTCATTATAACCAAACAGTCTGTATCCTAAATTTGCCATTCGTTATAAAGTTTCCTACATGTATAATTTAACAAAACTTGTACTTCATATAACTTCAACAATGTAAACAATCTTATTTGAAAAATTTAGACACAATTGTTTGATTTTTAATATACAAGCTTTTTAGTATAAGCCAATAGATTTCTTTAATGAAATAATTTACCATTAATTTTAATATTTTTATTTATCATTGTAATTAGTCTTATGATTATGATTCAAATAATCTTGGTTTGATGATACATAGCTTAGTTCTACTTCATTTAATAAGGAATGACAAAATATATGGAATTTCATTTACATAATATTTTGAAATATATACAATGTTTGTTCAACTGGAAATATTCTCAAACAAAACTGATATTTTTGAAATACTTTAAATTTTATTTGAATTCTTTGAGAACATTTGTACGTCTCAAATTTCAAGCAATTTTTAACCAGAATTTTCATATATAGGATTGTGTTTTCATTTCCTTGAGCAATTTATTTGTCACATTTATTGTTTTTCATTTAAATCATATTTATTTGAGTTTATAGTGTCTGATTAAATTTACCTTCGTATTATTATTTACTTCTTTTAAGTTCACTTCCCATCTTATTCATAATAAATATTTTCTACAATTTACCAAAGTTTAATTTTGTAATTATGTATATTAAATACAATTGTTGTAAATAACTCGTAAAATATATTGAGAAAAGTAATAAATGATTTGCAAATTATATTAAGCAAAATGTTTTTATCTTTTTGTTCCAACTTTTTCATGAAGTTTATTACTAAGTAAATAATTATTTTGAACTGTCACTTTGAGCATGTGGTGATGTTTTGCAAACTTAAAAGCAATTGCAAAAGTATAATCATTAAATATTTTTAATTCATTGAATTCGATTAATGTGGATTCCATTATATTACTTTTTTACCTTTTTTATTTCTTATATAAGCTAGCTATAACAATGATGCAATGCTAATTCAATATATATCAAGAACCATTTAAGCATTAATTAAAAATACTTAAAAATATTTTTTAATTTTAATTTTCAACAGAATTTGTGTGTTTAAATTTGGAAATAAATATTTTTTACACTTGTTTAATAATTTTTTTAAATTTTGAATTGCTTTAGTTATTCACATTTCTCCTTATTACATACAAAAAGGGTATAAATAGTTCATAATATAAATGAAAAGATTCTATACATACTAAAAGTGAAAACTTGTAAATTAATATAATTTTAGAAAGTTATTTTTTAAGAACAAAAAATTATAAACGATTTATTTATCTTTCTAACAATGATATTTTACATATATTACTGGAGTAAATAAAAAAAATAAAAAAAATTGTATTAGGTTTGTGAAAACCACATTTTCAATATAAAATAGATTATATTTGATTTTATCCTGTATTCTATATATAAATTTGTGTTTCTTCAAAATACCAGTAAAACTGATTAAGAAATTACTGATAAATAATAATATACCCATAACATGCGAAAATTTCACTCATTTTCTTATTTTTTGTTCCTTTTGTATTATTTTTTCCCAAATAAGAGAAAGAAAGATGGAATATTTGGGCTCATGATGACTGAAATATACTTAAATAATTCACACATGCATTGTATTTGAGTTTAAGAGTAAGCTTTTATGAAGAGACTTATTTATAATTTGTATTAATTTGGTATTGTTCATTGTATTAATAATTTATCTAGTAAAGCATTTTTATTTGTTATACATTTTATGAGATTCTTTATAAGAAGATATACTAAGTTCTTACCTCTGTTACTTAATTATTTGATTATATTTTTCATCTTATAGCTGATATATCCAATATAGGAAACTGAACTACTATAAATTTACTTACATAAAATAAATATATGTTAATGCAAAATAATATATTTATTTATGGACTTAAAACATGAAATTATGCTTACTTACTTAATCAGATTTAGCTAACAGAGAGATATTATTTAAAACTGCTGAATTTTTGCAGAAAAATTATGCATAATGAAACTTGTGCTTACGAATTTAGTATTCAAAGCTAATAGTTGAAATTCTTCATTATTTATAAATATAATATTTTTTCTTCATCTGTCTAGATTGAGTTTAATAATTTATGATTAATTATAGGCAAAAAAAAAACATAACAATTTGTTAGTTTTGTTCAACTGACATATAGCAACAATGACTTTGTTAGAAAAAGCATTGTTCACTTGATGAAAGCAATGTGGTCTCTGTACCTGATTCCATGATAGATTCGACATCCTCAGTGGGGCACTTAAAATTGTAGTGTTTGCAATGTCTCATGTGCGTTGTATGGGAAATTCAAGTGTCAATTTCATCATTTGAAAATGTTTTAAATTTACAATTCTGTATTTAGATGTTTTTCAGTACACAAATGTTGGCAGTTGGAAACATATTGTAATTACATATATTGGCATGATTTCCAAATCTGTCTCAAAATTAAAGATATCAGTCATAACAAATCAACATTTCAACAACATATACAGAGCAGTATTTTCTGAATTTGATTTTTTCAATATTATTAAAAATTAGTAAGAAAGATTTTTTCAACTATATATTACTAAGTTTATACAATAGCAAAATAGCACAATTGAGTGAACGCCATCCGAAGTCAGATATTATGATGCTATAATATCAAGTAAGTTTCATATAATTCTTTTTTTAACTTTTCGGTAGCTATGATTATATTCACAGAACCAGAAGACGAAGACACTAGAAAAGCAAAATTTCGAGGACTCGGATTTCAAATATTTATGTCCCACTTCAGTTTCCGATCGGCATAAGTTGAGGACTTTTACAAAGAAAAGGGAAAGAAAGCGGAAATAAAAGGGAAAAAAAGTGAATTTTAAAGTGGATTCAATCGGATTTAAGCCCTGAATTCACAATGCAATCGAAGATTTTCAGAAGCGGAGCAAACTTTCATCTGGAATTTCTACTTTTCTCTCTCTTCTTTTCCCTCTCTTCGTTTTTGTTTAACTTTTCCAAGAAGCTGAACATTTGAATATATCAAGGCAAATTTTAGAAATAGGAAACTGATCTGAAGAATCGAATTCCGTTTTTTTCTGGTTTAGAAAAAATTATGATTGCTTTGCATGAAATTATTCATATTTCGTCACACATACTTACGGTTAGAGTAACAAGAAAAATAATTCAAATAATTTTTCACGTAATTTTCTTAGATAAAATATAATATTTACGTCTTATAATTTAAAATAGTATAATAGATAATTTTAAAAAATTATAAGTCACAACTTATAAACTAATTGACACTATCATACAGTTACTTAACTTTAATAAGCATTTACCAACAACACATAATATACTATTTGAGACCAAAACTAAGCTATGCATTTTAAGAGACATTAATTTATATTTGCTGTATTATTGGACAAGGGAAATAGACATTACATGAATGTGCACTGTTAATGCCTTGAAACGATTTAATATAAATCTTCACTTTCATTATGAATTGTTACTATTAGAAACATCTTTGTAAAAAAGTTATTTCTTTTTTTGAACAAGTATGACTTTGACACGAAAAATTAATCCAATAGAGATATATCTCTTTTTATTTATAAGGTAAAAAAGGAAGTCCTTTCCCTTTTCTCGCTGCCATTGAATGAAATGAGAATAAGTATGCAATTAGCGCATGAAATGATTCAAATAACGGAGTAGGAGTATAAGTCGTTATAAAAGTAGGACCACCACGCACATTTAACATTTGTAACTTATACAATAATGAAGAGAAATAGACGTGTCGAAGTAGTTGGCTATGTGTTGTTTGCTTTACTGCTACTGCATCAAGTTATGCCACTGACATGCGTTTGGGGATAGTGCATGAATATAAGTTTCATTGAAATCCATTAAGAGGAAATTAATTTCTTATAATATCCTTCTGAAGATAGTCTATCATTTTTAGACAATCACTTAAAAATTATTTTAACATTGAATTTATTGTTTAATCATATTGATACGCATATGTTGCTAAATGAGAAAGCGTATCCTTTTCACCAAATGATGAGCTATTGAGTGCAACAACATGATTATATTTGAAGCTTCTTTACTCCCATCCTTAAATTAATTTACTTTTTTCAATCGTCTTTACCCTGCATATAATTTAAAAGGTATTATAAATGAAATGAATACAGGTTTATTTGCTGAGAAATAAGGTTTATTTATGAGTAAGAGGAAAAACTCAGTATCTTACTGTATTTTCGAACTAAATTGATTTAAATGTTTTAAGAGATTTTCAAGGTAGTATATATCATTTCTGTGATTCTTTACACTGTCAGTTAAAAACATAAAAGTAAAAGGTGAAAGACAAGAATAAAATAAAGAAATTATTATGAAACAGTGTAGGAAAGTATATGAAATTGAAATATTTGTTTACAGCATCTCCAAGATTAAAAAAGAATATACTGACATGTAACTAAGAAGTTTCTAAACGTAAAACAAATAAAATTATAAAGTTAAAATGTTTACTAAAAATGTAAATAAACCATTGTACTAAAAAAACAAAGAACAAAAATGTTTAGTTTAAAGTTAAATAATAATATATTTAATTATTAAATAAATTTTAAAGTTCCATATTTACCAAAAATCCACAATTTTTATTTAAGCACATAAAATGGCATTTATTTGGTGCATTTTGGAGATAAATTTTAATAAAAGTGTAAACCGCTTAATTATTTATAAGTATTTTTCTCAAATTAATATGGAGTATGCATCATGTTTCGTTTTAATCAGAGTATGAATGAATTGATGTTTAAAATGTTATCTATTAATCTCCTATAAAAGTTAATATTTTTCAATTTTAAGTTTACGTCATTAAAAATATAACAATTCGCAACACGCGTGTGCCAAATTACCTTTCCTTGAACATGATAAGCCAATACTGCATCATGTCATAATCCACGACGCTTGGTTGGAATATATTACTAAAATGACAATGTGTTAAAGAATCATTCAGAAAATTTAAACAAATTAATGGGATTATTGTTGCAATGATATGTATAAATTAACATATAAACATTATTTAATCCATTTAAATAGTTGAAAAAGGATTACAGCATATTTTTAAGTCTGTTCAATAATTGAAATATTCAACCAGCTAAATACTTAAGCGAAAACCATATTTTAAATGACAGAAAATATTGTAAAAAAAAGCTTTCTTTTACTCTACAAACTGTTCATAGTGAAGGAACGTTAATGTTCATCGTTAAGGTTTATGGTAATAAATAAGTAAATCAACAAAGTTCAAACTTGTAGACAAATTTAATCAACTGCACCACTGGCCAGCACATTCTCCAGATCTTTCACCAATAGAAAACGTCTGGTCACTGGTTGCCGAGCGACTGGCTCGTCACCAAACGCCAGTCACTACGGTTGATGAACTGTTTGCATCGTGTTGAAGCTGCATGGGCATCTGTACCTGTACATGCAATCCAATCTCTGTTTGACTCAATGCCCAGGCGTATAGCTGCTGTTATTACTGCCAGAGGTGGTTGTTCTGGGTACTGATTTCTCAGGATCTATCCAGCCAAATTTTTTGAAAATTTAATCACTTGTTATTGTGCAATAAATATCATTTTGTTATCTGCATTTCTTCCTGGTGTAGCAATTTTAATGGCCTGTTGTGTATTCAGCTTTATAATATTTACGAACTAAATCAATATGCATCAGAATAGCAAAAAGTGATAAAAGTATATCTGGAAATAGCTTAGAACTACCTACAGATTTTATTGTTTAGCAATGATTTCATGTGCGGTGCATTATACAAATTAGAAAATACACATAGTTATGAAAATTAAATAAATGTTGACATTCAAGTGACCACCTCAGAGTTTATGAAAGTTGCCAGATTTCAAGTATTAACTGTCTTTGTAACACCAATTCTAATTTTTGAATTTTATATTTGTGTGCGTTTTGATGCTATATACATAATTTTTAAAATCTTATACATGTAATCACAATGCAGGCAATAACGATTAGTTTAGTTAATAGCAATTAAAAAATATATTTATAATTATTTTTAGTTATATTGAAATGAACTTGAATACTCTGAATGGGAACCAAATTGTGACTAATACAAAAAAGTAAAATGTGACGTAGAAAACTTGTACACATTAATGCTCAGCTTTGGAGCAATTTTTCCTATGATTCGGATTACATATCATAATTATTTTTGTTAAATATAATTTATGAAATACAATCTCAAATTACACTTTCATTTTAACCATATACTCTCAAATACTTGCCAAAAAATGAACAACTTGTAAAAAGCGTTTGGTAAATTTTTTTTATCACCACATTTTGTTACTGCCGTAGCTGCCTATACATATTCTCAAATTCACTTAAAAGTATTTATCCTAATCTCAGTAAAAATAAATAAATATAATAGACAAAAGGAAACGAGTCTATTAGCAAATATTATATTGGGAAATCTCCTTAAATTAATAGATAGAACATGCAATAAATTTTAATATTCATTTAAGTTTATGTCTTGTTTGTTAATAAATAATACTTTATTTTATGAATGTAAATAAAAATATTAAAAATTTCTACTTATACCCAAAAGCATATCTGACACCTTTAATTACATAAAGCTTCCTATTTTCATGTTTATTCACAATAAATTAACAAATATAAACAATTATTTGTTGGGGAAGGCCATGTTTTTTCACATAAATTGAATAAATTTTATGCAGTATATTTAAAAATTTCATTTGTATTCAGCTTTACTCAATTTTATTCCGTTGCATATAAAAATTACAAAACAAAATTATTAATGATTGAAAATTACCACTGTCAATAATAAAAGTATGTAATATTTTAAAAACTATTATTTCTAATATATCGTGTATGTATATAATCTAAAATATTGTGCATATATATGATTCTTAGCATTGGGTTTTTTCCAAATTTCTAAATTAGTGCGAAAGTAGAAAAAAAATGAAAGAAAAATTACTAAATATAAGCATATATTTTAATGAATAATTTCTCATGAAGCTCATTATAAAAAAAATATTGTTTTATAAATGTGCTCTGTCAAATACTTAAGAAAATCACATCTTAATATTAAATAAATATTTTAAAAATTTCCTCACTTAATTTCGAATGAGTGAATTTATTTTTCTGTAAAGTATTCTTGAACTACACCTATAATAAAAACAATCGATTTCGAGTTGAAAGTGTAATATATAATGCTTGCTATTTAAATATAAATAAAATAAACAAGTTAATTTTAATTCATATTTATTATTTTCATTTGTCTACAATAAGTTTGAAAGATAGCTACAATTTTACCTTCTGAAAACCTGAAAACTATGTGTAATCTTAAATTCGATATCGGTTATTTCTATATTATCTCTTTCATCAATCCACAAGGGACAACACAATTATTTAATAAGAGGAGAGAGGACTCCTCATTAAACATTTCATCGACCTCATAAACATCCAGAGTTATGATATATGACCGTATCACTCCAAAGTTCGGGACACTTTGTCGAGTATTATCTCCAATATTTTCTCCGGAAAAGGGAGATGAATAAGTACCCGATTTCCTATGTTGCCCTGAAAGGAATGCCAAGCTAAAACTTCATGTTGAGGAGTATTTTGAAGAATGAAAAATCGACATTCACATTCGTTCCTACTTTTCTCCCAACTTTTTAATCAATTATCTTCGGAGAAGAGAGGAATGAGAACAATTTAGAAGATAATTCTAGTATTGCGAGTACACGAACCTCCTACTCAAGTAACTGAGGTCGTAAAGGTTATTTCCTGTTACACTGGGCCATCAGGAGCAATTATCATTAACTTGAAAATGAACTTCTTTGAAAGAAAATCGATAGTTGCTTCGGGCTGTCATCTCATTAATACCATTTGTAAGATGTGATTTGTACTTTGTAACTCCATCAGAGATTAAGCAGAGTTTCTAAGATACTATAATTTTGAATCACATAATGAACTTGACGTGATAAATAATATAGTTATAAATGAGTGATTTTAAATTTATAAAATTCATCTGAAGTGAAATTTATCAAATTATTCATTCGTAAATTTAAATAGGTTTAAGTTTTCATAATCTTAAAACATTTCCTATAACGTGAGTATTTAAAAGAAGATTTAAGCAATTTAAGCAAACAACAATAAAAAGGAGAATTAATAGAAGAGCTCTAGTTAGAGCAAAAATATTATAAAAAATTAAATTTTTACAAATATCGTGTAAATTGATCAGAAAATAATTGAAATTTGCAATAATTTAATAATACATTTACCAATTTGGAATTTTAAAATTAGTGGCTCAGAATTTTAATAACATGATGAGAAGCTTTAAATGCTTTTTGATATTGTTTTGAAATACATTATTATATTTATCTTGATAATTTATTTTTTCAATTTTATAATTTTTGATTCAAAAGTATGAATTAAGAATAAATGCAATTCAATTTATAATGTATAACAACTATTTTATTTTGCTGATTATACTATGATTATAAAATTTTCTTTAAGTTAAAATTTTACATGAAATGTTTTTCTGTAAATTTTTAATGAAAAATTTCATTTAGTTTTTTTGTCTATAAAAGTATCTTGCACCTCTTAATAGCAAAGTTCCCTAACTAATTCAGTAAAACTAAGTCATTGTAACATCTTAATAAAAGCCTTTACATTTGAGAGATTTGTTAAACTTTCATTAATTTCTATGTCTATAATAAATAAAAAGGTTTACTGTGACTAAATTCTACAAATCAATGAGTCTATCTTCAGGTTTTATCTCGAAAACATATGTATGATATTCGGAATATTCCTAAAAATGCTTTTGTTAAAGTTCTAGAGAGTAAAGAGACCATATTCAAATGATATATAAAATTGGAATATTTTAATATTTAGTATCTAAGAAAGATGCAAAGTTATACCTGAGTGTTCAACATTGATAATGTATAGAAATTTTTTATTGAGAAAAAGAGAGAAGATAGTTATAAAATCTCTCTCTCTCAATGGGGTACAATTTTACAGCTTAGGTAATAAATATTTGCATGAAGTAATTTTCGCCTTTTCATCATCACACAGAACTGTCTTTACAAATAGAGTTAATGAAGAATTAAAAGTGAACGTATAATGCTCACATAGAACTTCTGGTAAAGGAAAAATAATTATTTAATTGTTTTGAATATTTGCAATCAATTTTCTTACTTCGAACTTCATTTAATAGAAAATACAAATATAAAATCACCAAAAGTTTGAAAAAGAAAAGAAATACGTGATATTACACTGTGTGTCTTGATGAAATATTTTAGAAAAGAAATTTTATAAACATAACTTTCAAAATCATGTTTGTTATTCAAAGCTCATTTTGAAATATTGAGTCAATTAATATAAAAAAATTAAGAAATATTTGAGAATATAATTAATAACTTAAGTCTAAAAGCAATTAGAAATTAAAATTACATTTATTTTGGTAAAATAAGGAAATGAAGTTAAAATATATTTAATTTTTGCCATAAAATGGACAAAAGCGCAATAAATTTTCCATATTAATATTTTTCATTAATTGTGGCAAAGCTAAGTTTAATTTAAATAATAGTGATTGTACATACAAAATCTCGTATGTCTAATAAATTCACGATATAATTTGCTTTTTTCCTACTTTATTCAATCAAATACATCAACTGAATCGAATTATCATCCCCGTTTGTACTTTTACTAAGACAAATGACCACTCTATAGTAAACAAAGTTGGTAAAAAAAATACCATCAATGCCATTAAAAGAAAAGCAAAAATGTATTGTTTATCTTTGAGAATAGTAAAAAAAAAAATTTAATCTAAGTATTTCGAAATATATCACATCTGCCAAATACGAAAGAGGATCAGAGATGAAAAGAAAACATTGTCTCGTCTATTTTCTTCAACGTTCAAGTATTTACTCTAAAAATAAAAATAATATTACGCAAAAAGCATTCGAGCAGCACTCTAAATGTTTATCTTTGCCCGATTTATTAAATGACCCATCCGTCTTTGTCTAGCTCGTTGCAGCGACAACCACGACAGGCTTGTTCCATCATTTTAAGAAGGAGAAGCTATTTCATTTCAGTGGGAGTTTTGATCCTCAATCTGCTTCCATCTAAATAACGTCAACGTTCAAGCATTTTTGGAGAATGGTAATTTGTGGGATCAGTTCCTCACAATAAATTGCTTAAAAATCCTTTTAAATCAGATGGTAAATTTAATGTGGGAAGTTTTTTGATATTGTATCAGCTACAGTTTCTGTCTTTAGAGAGTAACAAAATATTTCCTGTTCGCATAAATATATCAGAATTATGTTTAGGTATAACTTAAAATAATTTATTTATTGTGGTTTGGTGCATTACATCATTTGCGCAGAAGATTTCTTAACAAATGATATTTTGCTCCCTGTAAATTTTCATAAAGGATTCTTCATATTTCATTTTCAAAATAAATTTATAAGCTTTAAATATAGAACACATCATAACCAAATGTAATAAGATTATTATTTTATGTATTTTATTCTGTTTTTTTGTGTTAGGCATTTCCCTAACTGTGTATTTTAATTTTGCTTTAACTGGTAAAAATAGTGTGTCAGACTTTTCAAATCTTAAAAAAAAATGTCGTAAAAATTGAATGTTCCTTAATAAAAACTCAAATTGTAATTTTTCCCCCAAAAAGTGCCTAGAATATTGATTAAAGGAAGCAAAAATATTATTTAAATGCACATACAATTTAACTTTATCCAGATTGAGCAGAAACTATTTAAAATGATACAATTCTAAATGCATTCATTTTTAAATATAAAACAAATGTTAATCTATAAATTATTTCAGTTAAGGAAAAATTTATTTTAAATAACAGGTTCTTTCAGATTTTGGGTCAATATCTGTACTAAAAATAATTCTCATTAAACTCTAATATTACGTAATTATTTTTTTGAGCTCTCATGTAATATCTAATATTATGTAATTATTTTTCTTAACTCTTTCAACATTCAATTTTAAATTTTGTAGTCTCTATTAATTTTAAATCATTACTTATACCCTATATAATAAGAAAAATATATAAAAATATTTAAAAATTTTGGGTTAAGATGCATATTAAAATAATCATCGTATACAACAGATATTTTTCTAAGATCTACAACGTAATGAATCAATTAAAAATAGCATATAAAAAACGTAACGTTGATCAAAATAAACTTTAACTCAAATGAGGATGTCAAAACATATGGTAATATATTTCTTTTTGTAATTATTCTTTATCATATTAAAACAATTATTTCGTATTATATCAAAAGCATTTATTTGTAATTAATGATTACGTAAATAATTGTATTTTAAAGCCAATAAATCCTTATAACTGACACACATTGATGACACAATAGTCCTACCAAAATTATTTTATCAGTCGTAGCTCTTGCCTAGGTAAATTGTTATCATTTAAGATAATAAATTTTACGAAAATATCTTATTGTATCAATTTCTTATCACATTACACAGCAGAGTTTAAATCATAGTTTATTAAATTGGTAGGGAATGCAGCAATATATTCATACTTTGTTTAATCCACAGTCCAATTAACAGGATGAATGTGAAATATGATGTAACAGCTTAGAAGATCATTTATTTAAAATAATGCTTAAAGATTATTTGCTTTGAAATTACTGAAATATAGTATTTTCAAATATAGAATATTTTTTTATTCTTTTAGTAATAGCATGCACCACAAATATAGCGGTAGATATTTAAAAAATAATATACAAAGCTATTTGGTAAAGATAAGATTTGACAAGTCACTGAAGACAATAATTTCAGGAATGTGTGGGAATAATCTTATCTTAGAAAGTAGAGATACCATTTGCTCACCTAGCTTCTGCAGTGCATGAAACAAACAAAAGGCTGCTTCAACATTTGAAAAATCGAAGCCACCTACCAGAAAATAAAGTAAATATCAATTTAAGAGATGCATCGGTCGGAAGAAATCGAACACATATCTATTTTCATTCCACTCGAGCAAACGATAATGTATTTCCACTACGGCATTTTGGAAGCTTCTTTTTACCTTCTCCTTTGTATTCCTTTACCGTGACTGAGACGCTCGGTAAATACCGACAAAAAATAAACAGAAAACAAGTTGGAACACAAGAATTGACAAGAAAGAACTGACAAAAAGTAGGCGGGTTGGAACGAAAAGAAAAGAAACGTTTAAGGGTCGATACCAGAAAGAGAAACATCTGCCGTGAAAGAAACATTAAAAAAAATAAAGATATAAAAAAATAAAATCTCTAGAAGAACACAACTGGAAATTGACAACTTTTTCCAGACCTCCACGCAGCTCAGAAATACTTTTCTCGAACACGGGGTATATATATGACATATTATTTTTTTTACATTTCTGTTGTTCGTTTTTTGTATTCCCTTTTTTCGATTTTATTCTTTATTCTCCGCAGACGAATCAGATTTCTGTTGCAAAATTTGACAAGTGTCTTTTCGAATATGAGGTGGTCAACACTTATTTGACAACCTATTACGCTGCGTGAGAAGTATGAGAGACAACTTCTCTTTCTAAGACTGTAAGGGACTCTAAGAATTTTTTTCCCTCGGTATTGTAGTTTTTCTTTACTTTCATTTTTTAAACATGTTTTCTTTCCACATAAATTTATTGAATTTAACATTAAAACAAATTTTATTTCTAATATTTCTGGAAGTAAAAGGGAATTTAAGGATAGTACGAAATAATTTGATTTGTCTTTACAATAACCAGAGACATTTTCAATTATCCTCATTATAAGTTTTTAAAATATACAATGATTTGATTGCACATTAACAAAACTAGTTGTCTATTTACATTATATATATAAAACTTTAACAAAAGAAATAATTTAATTCAAAATTATAATGGAATTACTTACTAATCTTTAGAACTTCATATACCACTTTGTTTACAATTGCTTAAAATTCTTACAAAATCGTCTAAACTATGTTAACATCGTAATTAGTGTGTACATTTCCCCAAAGATATTTAAAATCAGAGGTTGAATTTTTAATATGATATAAAGAAAGAAAATGGTATTCATGTATAGATATATTACATATTTAGCAGTACTTTTATCGGGAAGTAAATTATCAACTGAGTGAAATAAAAGTTTGAAGTAATATTGGTCCTTTTAAATTTCATTTTGGCAATTTATATTTACTTATATAATATTTTTGAAAGTTTCTTTTCCTCACACAATTTACACATGTGATGCAATTTTAATTTTCTAATTTCTTATATTAGGTAACTAATCTAACATTGCGTAATGGGCACTGTAAGTCATGAAAGCTTTTGTAAGGTTTACTTGAGCACTTTAACTACCAGTGTATTTTCAATTGAGGGAAAATATTTGATTGATATTTGATCATAATCAAACACTTGAAGAGAAGACATCCGTCTTTCTTCCAATTACATTTCCCATAAAAGTGTAAGCAAAAACTTATTTTATACTGATAAAACATAATTCATAACAGTGATTGTATCGATTCAATAACTCAGTCCCATGAGCTTACCATGGGAAATGTTTTGAGCAAATAATTTGATATTGTGTATTGGACAATTTATCAATTTAAAAATCTTGTTTCTTTCTGGATTGTGGACTGTATTTATGCATCATAATGGAGAATATCCAGCAAAGTCCCAAGTGCCTATTCCACCAACCATGTACACATGAATCGAAATACCTCATATTTCAACAGCGACTAAACCCGAGATTTTTCACTATGAAGAATATAGCTCTCACATTTGGTCATGAAAAGTAAATACTTGACAACGTAAGTGGTTATATCAAAGCTTTTTACCATCCGTTACTGACTATTGCCTTCTAGAGGAATTTACATAGTCAGTAATCACAAGAAAAATAACATGGGAAGCTTTCCTAGCATCTACCACGTAGGATTTATCATGATCTTATAGCAGACCAGCGGCTTCAGAGCATGAAATCCTGAAATTGAGCTCAACGATTGTTGAACAACGGGAACTGGATATTGTACTTTTCGAAATAGTTAAATTTCGAAATAGTTAAATTTGGTGAGATTTTTGACTTTCTACGCTCGTGAATAAGGGTCATTTTTTATAAAATGATTTCTTGGAAATAATTTACACTGTGGATATAAAAATGCTTTACAAGAGTTTTCAGTAGTAGGTTGTCAACTATGCTTCATTAAAATATCTCTATTAAGATTTCCCATGGTATAGAGATAGAAAGAAGAAATGATTCCAGATTTGAGTACAGCCATTGTTTGACAGCAAGTAAAGATTTGGTGTTGCTGCCTCCTGCATGCAAGTTATGTCAGAGCGGATGTTTGGGGCATTTCCAGGTTTCCTCTCTTACAACACGTGAATAAGGCCCACTATCAATGAAAAGTTCTACCATAAGACAACTTACACAAGGGACAGAGAAATAGTTGAAGTAGCCTTAGGTCATTAAATCACCCAGAACGCAAAGTCAAAGCACCTATTACCTGGCTCTTCATGGCCTATTGATAGCACAACGCTGTTTAGAGTAAAAGGTCCTTGGCTTGATTCCAGTCACGGTTGATCAACTGTAGATGTATGATCTTATGCCTTCTGCATGCATGTCATTCAGAATCAGCGTTGAATTTTTGGGTTTCCTTCGTTGCGTTATTCTGTATATTGCGTTGTGAATGCGACCCACAATCTGTGAAAAGTTCTCCTGGCAGACAAGTCACTCGATGGATGCTAAAATGCGTTTTAAATAGCGTTAGGCAGTTAGGTGATCACTGTGCAGTGTTAAAGTACCAATTAACTCAAGGGATGACGTCGGGAAAATTACCATTATCCTACATTTGAGTTCACGGGGCCTAAGTCTAAGACAACGCCCTTTAGAGAAGAAAGTCTCAGGTTCAATCCCATCCAATGTTGAACAAAGGAAAATTTTCTTTTTTTGTTTTCTGTTTGCATTTAGTTTTTATTTTGGCTTTTCTAAACTTAAAAATATACACAAAATATACTTAAAGAAAAGGAAATACATTTTATTTTAAAATAAAAAAAATTAAAAATATGTTTAATTTTAAAAATAACGAACTGATGAAAATATTATTTCGAGTTATTAAAAGTGTCTATTTATTCTACATTATATATCTAATAAACATATGCTATTATTTTTTCTTTTTCTAAATTATTATAAATTTTTATTAAAGCATTGAATAGAAAAATGTGTTTTCTTTTTTTTTAATCTCGAAATATTTAATAGATACTTTTTTGACATTGCTTAGGCATTTTTAGATCTGAACAAATTATATTATTAACGTACGGAAAATTATTATTACCGTTAACTGAATACATCTTTAATATCTCAAGATATAATTATTATTTTAAAAATGTGAATTTTATATACTTCAATTTCAATATAGTAACGTTAATGATGGGTGAAATTTTAAAATTAAAAATTTAAACCCATCATTAAATATGTTTCTATAATATTTAAAACAAATTAACATTTTTAAATAAACTAAAAAAAATCTTCTGATATAAATGTCAATTTATTATAATTATCTATTTAAACTTAATAAAACGTAAAATCCTTTTTTGCTGAAGTAATATTAACGTGATTCTTATTTTATTCTATCTTTTAGAAAATGTTACCTTTAATGTGGGATTTTCTTACTCTTAGAAAAAATGTGCTTTCTAAAGTATTGAAAATAAATTTCATTTCTTTTTGGAATTTTAGGTTTCTTTCGCAACAATCTTTTATTTATTACGAAAGCGGTGAGCTTAAAAGAACTCATCTCGATTAAAAACTCCCCAGGTTCTGCCCAAATCCCACCTTCAAGAAAGAAATATCGTTGCAGGGGAAAAAATGTCCTCCTTTTTTATGATTCGAGATTTGAAACACTCACTTTCAAACCATTTTTTCATATCTTGTTAAAACCTTTTCGAAGCCTTTATCCACCTCTTTTAAAATATGGCTTGTTTGAGAAGCAATAAACTTTTTTCTCCCAGAGCTCGCGCACTAACATCTTTTATGGAAAATTTCATTTTGGGATGCAAGCGCTCGATTTACGAAACATTATTCCGGAAGTTTTAGCCCCAAAACCTCCCCTAAATTTCGCTTTAGCCATGATGAGAAGAAAGTAATATTTTGGGGCATAAGAAAAAAATCAATATGTAAGAATATTTTTGAGTAATACATCAAAAGGTCTAAAGCAGCTTAAAAAACTTTTCCATAACAATGAACATATCTTCTATTTATCCCCCTTTTAATTTGCTACAAAATCTATAAACAAAAATTTAAATAGGCATATTGAAATTTTAAATAAATGCGATGTATATCGTAATATAAATTCTGTAGCCAATAAATTATACGATTTACAATACGAAATTCTCTGTATATCATTAAACCTTCTTTTTTGCCAAATGTGTTAAATCAAGTCATTGTGGCTTGGTGTGGAAAGGCAACGTTTTTTTAACACTAAAGCAGTTTATTCCAAATTTCACCCAGCCAATAACCATCAAACTCTGAGAAGTGCTATACATATTAAAAATTTCTCATTCTTCTAGTGGTGGGCCATGGCTCAAAGAGAAAAATGCCAGTTCTTGTGTTCATCTTATGAAGTAACGGTCTTTCATATTTAAAAGATGGTATACTTGTCTTAAAAGGAAAAAAAATTATTACAATAAATTAACTTAACAATATATTTAATAATTGTCCGTAGGAAATGCCTTTAATTAAATTCATTTTAAGTAATTGATCTAAATATGACGACCAAGTCTTCATTATTTTTATATAAGTTTATATGTGAAAATAAGACTAATATTTATGGTAATTTTAATGGTCTGTAGAGTTTGTAGTAAAAAATTAATTTTTAGCCTAAAATACTTTATAGCAAATATTATTATTAATATTTAAACAACATTTTTTCCCTTAAATATCCAATATAATTGTCGCATTTTTATAACCAGAACACAGTGTAATCTTTTTCTTTTGTATACCTAAGAACATTTTCCGGTTTATATATTATATATGGGCATCTCAACTGAAATGAAATTCAAACGAGGTGGTATGAAGTGAAACTGAAACTTTGTGATTACTCAAATGAAATGGTATATGGAAGAGTTGAATGTATTATCTCAAATGTTATATCCTTCCTGGTTAAAATTTACTTTGTAATGCATCTGTATAAGCCAAAAATATACCTCAAATAAATATTAGCATGCTTATTACTTATATTTAACATAATTTAAATGGTAAAATGTAATGATTTTGAAGGAAATTTATTTAATTTTTGCTTAGCAATAAAATCCTAATTTAATACTTAATATTTTTAAACTAACAAAGGAAGAAACTTATCATTATTTTACTGAGAAAGCTCACAGTAATTTATTTATTGAAAATTATAAGCAAAGATTAATTAAAGTTAAAAAATATATATACTACTTTATCAATAATTTTGAATTTAAATAAAAATAATTTAAAATAGGAATTTTAATGATTTAATTTTTCTTTGATTATTTCTAAAAAGTTACATAAGTTATTGGTAACAAAAATACGTTTTTAAACATCTAATCGTAAAATACAGTTCAACACTGACATTTTTAATTTTGAAAATTACGAATAATAAAAAGATCTGCTAACAGTTTAATGAAATAAGATCATAACTCAGCATTGCTTAACATTAAATAATTTTCTTGAGTACATCATGTAAATTGCATCCATTTTCAGAAGAAAAAAATCAAATTTTTAACTTTTTAGTAAATTCTTTATCTGTTGTTTGAGCTGAATAGAGTATATGTTATAGAAATCTGAGTTGCCCAAGAAATAAATAATTGGGATTTAAAATTTAAAGCTTGATTTGCGAAAGCTGTTACTAAGGAAAAGGAATTTGTAGAATTGACGAAACCTGTTCAATAAGTTTTATGAGAGTTGAAATCATAGAACAAATGAAAAAAAAAATATCGAATATTTTAAAAATAATTTACATGCCGATAAAATCAGATTTTTTTTAATATTAAAACGTTTTTGTTGTTAAAATTAATCTGAAATTTTTTCATTGATTTGTTTGTTTGTTTTTGATAATTTGTTTTATTTTTGGTACTGAATAAATTACATTTGTCGAATTAATAGTTTTAATATATGAATTAAGATACATACATTATAAGTCAATTAATAATTAGATAACAGAAGTAGAAAAGAAAAACGATGTTTTTCGCCTATAAACAGATAGTGGAGTATCCAGGAAGGACAGTACTAGGTACATCATTTTAGACGTATTATCTACCAGCCTTAGTATTATACTGTTACTATTTTTTCCTCGCTTAACTTGGAGAACTCAAGGGAGTTCTCTTATTGGTTTCATTTGGTAGAACCATCTTTTCGATTCCTATAAGTGTTTGACAGGGTTAAACTGCAAGATTCCACACCTGATACCCATTCTTTCTATTCCAAATCATGCTAGACCTCTAAAAATGAAATCTGGACTTGTGCTCCAAGGAAGAATAGGAGTCCATAGCATAAAACTGCAATACCTTGGGAATCAAATAGTAACTTAGAATGATAAAATAAGTTTTTTCATACCAAGCCATCTAGAACCTTGGAAAGTGAAATCTGATTTATGCTACTGTATATAACAAGAGTCCATACTATAAAGCTGAAAAACCATAGGCAGCAAATGATGATTTCATAATAACACAATTTTTCTTAACAGTGAGCATATTTGTATTTCAATGATGAAAACGAAGCCATATCAAAAATTCTTCAAAACATATCTCATTGTTGGTAAAACAACACCATTATTACGGGATAAAAGGCAAGCAACGTTCTGTTAGCATATGTCAACCTTAGACCTTGTCATCTAAGTTGAAAAGTAAGAAATTTGATTTGTCACATCTTAACAACTGCTTCAAATTTTCTATGATCCATTATCACATTTCTTATTTTAGATTCCTAACAGATCTGTTGAAATTAATGATGAAAGATTTATGACTGTTAGATTGATTGAGTAAACTCAGTAGCTTAGCTTTATAACGGACAGTATTCATTGATGAAATAATTCTGGATATGACTTACTCAACTAACGGACGTATATCATAGCTAAAAATGGAATGTATATAAATGGAATAACAAAATATGCATACATTGTTTTGATTTATTTAATTGAAAAAACGGTCTGTATTTAGTATCTTTGTTTAAAATTTCTTTGAGATTATGATCGTTGACAATATTAAGGTCACCTGAAATGATATGTCCAAAATGCTTAGAGTTATTCTATAAAATATTGATTCCTTTATTTTTAAAATTTCAAATTTTCACAATACACCAGTTGAATTTTTTATAATAGTATATATATATATATATATTACGAATATTATTATAAAGGGACAAAAATGTCCTATGTATCCTGTAGTTTGACATTTACAGGATATATAACTCGAATTTACCTATTTTAAAATACTATCCGACTCTATACATAGTGAAAACGATTTAAAAATAAAATCTTCAGGCACTCTGGCGAGAAAATCCTTCAGCAAATCCGGTTTCTGTTCATGATCTGCTGAAATACGGAAAATAAATTTGCATTTTTTTACCGCAGGGAGAATTTCGATATCATTTCGTAAACATTAGAATCTGCGATTGCAACAGAGAGGAGGACACTACTGAACGGAAGCTTTTACAACGAAGAAATATAAAGGGAACTTCGATTTAAATTGACTTAAATTGCTATCGATTTTGTTGCTCTGCATTTACGAATATCTAATATTCTATTTCACAAAATGTAATACAATTCAGTATAAATCCACTTATAAAGATAATAATAATACATTTTGAATTGGAATTTCCATGCGTGCCTGATTGGGTGATGAGAAAAATATAAGTAATTTCAATAAATTTCTGTTAGATTTGTATGGGAGCATGAAATATATTTATTTATTTCCATAAATGATGAAAAATGTTTATTATCCATCACCCAATAAAATTAAATATGTATGATACATACTTTTACTTTAGATAATGCATACATGCATAATATTAAATAAATATAATTCATATGCTTAATATAATACAAACAGAATTTGTTTTTATTGAGATATGATAAAAATCGTAAGTAATTTCAATAAATTTGAGTTAAATTTTATGTAAGTATGTATTATACTTATTTACATTTATTTTATTATTAACTTTAAAAATCAAAGATTTATTTCCTTTTATGCAAATTTTAGGTAAATCATCATTTAATTTTTTCTATTTTTCTATTTTCTATATTTAAGTACAAACAAATATTTTTACATTGATAAAATGATTAACATTTTGATCTTAAGAAAATATCAACAAGTAAACAAGTTAATAAATAACTTTTGTACAAATAATCATCTAATTTTATCTTTAATTGCAACTTAAAAGAATTACATTTTTATAATTTTTATTGTTTTGCAATCAAAAATTGTAAAATTGTAAAAATGACCAATTAAATTTTTGTTAAAAACATTTTCCTTAAATAGTTAAATACCTGTATATGCTATAAATATTATATGCTAAAAGTATAAATAATTTTTAAATCATGCAAATAATTTTGAATATATAATGTAGTATAATCTTAATTTCTAAACTACTTAAGAATTTAGATAAATGTTATGAAAAAATATCAAAATTACTGCTTTTATGTAAGGTGCAGTTAGTTTTTCAATGGATCATTAATTTTGCACTTAAAATATATGGAAACATATTCTTGAATTTTTATAATTTAAATTAACTTTCTTTATCAAAATATTAAAGTTCTCTATAGAAAAAAATAATAATTAAAACAAATTACTCAACTAAATTAGACGATTCTAAACGTACCATATGATAAATATTAAAATTTTAAAGCCAAATCAAAGCTTTAATCATTGACTTATTTAAGAACTTTAACTTTGTATCTTTTTTTTTCTTTCATTATATGTCAATGAATTTTCCATCAAAATGAATACGCATTTGAATTTATTATGAATTGTCAATTGTTAAATACTTTTAAATACTCTTACGAGAAACTTTACTATAAATGTAAGTCAAAAGTCAAGTTACTGCTATTAGAAATTCATGAAGTATATACATGAAAACTATTTTAGCGAATATTGCATTCATGTGGAAATCTGTGGGTGGTTCTCAGTAATCGATATCGATATCAGTACTGGAAAATAATTTTAATTCCTCTCTCCACCTGCTGCGATGATTTTAAAGTTAGTCTTCCCTAGTCGTATTAAAAAGAATACTCGGAAAGTTACTAGCTTTCCTTCACCACTAACTGTCACATCCATCATCGGCTTAAATATTAATTGCGTCACTTCTCCCTGCAGGAGTATGGAGTAGGGGGTCGCCTAAGGGGTGGAGAGAAAGGATCGTGGTGAACACAAACTCCTAAACAATTTGCGACACCTGGACATGAAAGTTTGGTAATGGATTTGCGTTTGAAGGATCTGCTCCGATGAATATTCACCGCAGGACAGCCCTTCTCTGTCACCGTGAACCTAGGTTGTGTTCGAAAATATTCGACAAAACTCGTTTATTCTACTAGAAAGCACATTTGTCGTAACAGATGGGGGCAAACCAGGGGATTTGTCAGTAACGGGTAGATATTGTTGTCAGGAACAGGGTATTTTGTAGTATATTTTAAAAACATGAATCAATATTGTTGATGAATGTGTATGGAGTACACTTTGAGCGGAATAATACCTCTTCAATATTTACGTAAGAAAGTATGTTTGCAAGGACACAGAAGAGTTTTAGAAAATATATTTTTAAAATTGATTTTTCATGCAACAATTCTTTTAATTTATTCGTATTTATGTGAATATTCATTTTGGCATAAAAAATGAATAAAAAATCAATCCAGCATTTTTAAGCTATTATTCAAATATTTCATATGACACTATGGTTAGAATTTTATCAATGGTGGATCAGAATCAAATCCTAGCAAAAAGGCATTTCTTCAGATCATGTTTGAATACTTTATTACCATATTTTGTAATGATATCCGAGATGACAATAACAACTGATTGCATCTCAAAATGGCCCAAACGCAATTATTTAACAAATCAAAATGAATTCTCTTAAATATCTCATTTTTATCGAAATAAATGTTAAGTACTATTTGCTTAGTTAGTATAATAAAAAGAACATTTAATTTTAACAAAAATTAAAACATAATAATAAAACATAAAAATATAACATATATATATTTTAAAGTACAATATTGTCTTACTTTCGCAAATAGAAATATTTTTATTGGTTTTTGAGATGCAAAATGTAATCTAAATTTAGTTTAATGATATTTATTAGTTTAATATGAGTATCAAGTAAATAAAATCTTAAGAACAAAGAAATGAATAAATTAAAAATATATAATAAACATCAAAATTTGAATAAAATAATTAAAATAAAGGATACATGTACCAAAGAATTTAAAATATTTAATATGTCATTAAATAGAATTATGAAATTTTTATGCATCTGTTTTAATATTTGTAAAATAAATATTTTTTAATATAGCTATATTATACATGAAATAAACTTCAACATCTAATGAAGAATATTTATTCTTTCTGCTAGTTTTATGTATCTCTATCCTAAATTATTTTCTGCCAGCATAAAATACTATCAATACATCATTTTATTCAAAAGTATATTATTAAATTATTGAATTAGGAACATTAAATAAAGAAATCAAATTTTATAAAACGCATTGTTATGTTTTCGAAGAGCTTGAAAATTGTATTGACGTATTATTTTGAGGATATTTTTAACATTACATACTTATTATCATTATGGGAATATCGCTATTGAGCAAATATTACGCATAATATAATTTATGTTGCAAGAAAACAGTTGAATAATTCCTTGGTGATGAAATATAACAATTTTATATACAAAACTAAAAAATTAATAATGCATTTTATTAAAAAAAATATCCTAATTTTGCTTATGCGTTATCCATTTATTCATCAATTGTATTATTTTTTAACTATTAGACTTAGCTGTTAACTTAATCTGTGTCCGCTATTAAATTTTGTCTGAATAAATAATTGCTTTAGCTATAATCAAATACTTTGCGTCCTAGTGATTCTACAATAATATTTTTCTCACTAAATGTTACTTGAATATATAGAATTTTTACTAAATGATTTCCCAATAATAACTATATTTGGTAATGAAACGTTTGCAGAAAACAGGGGAAAGTTCAGAAAAAATTTTTTTTTGAAATGTATGTATATATCTCCATATTTTTATCGAGTAAATTTATCAGAAATGCAATACCATATCAGATTTCAAAAAATATAAAAACCGTTATAAGCATCACTTTTGAAACTGAAAACCGTATACATGTCTCATAAGGCTTTTCTTTTCAGGATCACCTCTTATTCTTTCTGGAAAGAGATTCGAATATCGAAACTGGAAATGTTACAATACGGAGTGCAATAAAAAGAATTCTTATTATAATAAACATCAGAAGAAAAACGGAAAAGAAGAGCATTCTGACTGCGATAAGGAAGGAAGCAACTGAAACCGATTTCTCGATTTTTGTTAACTTTCCTCCATTTCCCGATTTTCTCAAGAAAACCACGAAGCTTCGGTATTTCTTCTTTTTCACCGTCGCAACTCTTTACTCCACTCGAAAAGGGGGAAAA
This sequence comes from Latrodectus geometricus, assembly GCA_026290005.1. Lineage (NCBI taxonomy): Eukaryota > Metazoa > Arthropoda > Arachnida > Araneae > Theridiidae > Latrodectus > Latrodectus geometricus. The sequence goes on along the minus strand of JAPDSC010082894.1, from coordinate 1,125 downwards.
ACTTGGATTTAAAGCAAGACATCTAGAGCAAGATCGTATTTCAGGAACATGTTGCACTTGGGACTACTATAAGTTCTCTGAAAAAAAAAAAAAAAAAAAAACAGTTTTCTCCTCCTACCCTCTCTACTATACCACCAATCTCTTCAGCCACCGGCCGAGAAATCGAAAAGTTTAATCTTACTTCACTCTTTTGGGGGAAAGATGTGAATGAGTAAAAATAAATAATAATATCGCCAAAAGGGGAGCCAAAAGTTTTCATTTGGTGATGTTTGCATCCTGTAGGAAGTCATTAACTTCGCGAAGATTGGAGCAATAGGAAGGATTACTTGAAGAAATGGATGTGTTGCCAGATTAAAAAGTGCTTTTTGAGTGAGGTCGCCTGGGATTGTTGGTGGAACGAATGGCACTCAATCTTTACAACTTTACAGTCGTGTGGTGCAATTTAAGCAACTCGCACAGTGATAATGATGTAGGAAGTGAAACATGATTCTCACGACAAAAACTGCAACATTTAAATGAGACTTTGAGGAAGTAAATGTTTAGTTTGGATTTATTTCATTTTAAAAGAGTTGAATACACCAAAGTATTTAAAGTTATTTCCATGTGGAATAACCATACTTGAAAAACTTGAGGTAATTCCTTAATAATAAGAAAAACCGAAATATAGTTAAATTAAATTGAGATTTCTCAAAATCTACATTTGATTTAACTATTTTTAAAAATATACCAAAATATGAAACATGCATTATTATCTTATATTTTTTAAATTTAATTTTAATATAACTGATATATTTATTTATAATAATTTGTTATAAATTCTGAGAAATAACTTTTTATAAACAAGGGATATCTGTCAACCTTCATGTAAATATATAACTTAGATTATTTATCAGGTACTTCCATTTTGTTTTCATCATTAGAATTTATTATTGTAAGTTTAATATGATGTTATATATTGGTGAATATTGTGATGATATTAAAATATTAATTATTGTTGTAGGTTAAAAATAATTTCATATTTTGTAGCTCATTAATTTGCATGTTACTTTTTGTAGTCTATAAATAATCCATACGTGATAGTAAAAAATCAATATGCAAATCCTTATTTTTTTATATTTAATACGT
>JAPDSC010082887.1:0-30644 GCA_026290005.1 Latrodectus geometricus | reverse complement strand
ATTATATTTTATAAAATTTTCTTTTTCTTATATAAAAAAGTTGGTAATTTTAATCAGAAATAATGAAGTATTTATTGTTTCAAGCGTTTATTTTAATAAAAATGCTGTTTTTCTATCTTAAGAAATCGTAATTAACACTTAGTATATGATTAAAAGTAATTAAATTATTGAAAATTTTATTTTTCTGTAATTTATATAAAATAAGTAAAATATTAATTTAATTTCAAGGAATTAAATACAAACCAGCCCAAATTGAAATTAAAAAAATGTAAAAATTGCAGTTTTTGTATTGCTAATACGATATTTGATAACAATGAAATTTAATACATTTTATTTTTCACTTCTAACTAGTTTTGATTTTTTTTCAAATTACTCATATAAATTAAAAATTATCTTGCATGAAAACAAATTTTCAGTTAAACAAGGTACTTAAGATAAAAAAGTAAATTATTTTACTTTGTTAATTGCATAGATTGTGAAGATTTTTTAATAGGAAAAAGGGACTTCTGCTTAAAGCAATTTTCTTTCCTAAATTTTTCCAAAGAAACATTGTAATTATTAATTGTTTCTAGATGAAAAAGGTGACTATACAGATAACTCAACAATTTTTACAATTTCAGAAGCATTTTAAATTTCAGATATATTTGGACGAAAATAATATCCTCGAGAAAGAAATTGTCGTTAGTCATTGCACTAATCATGCAAAAACTCAATTCAATTAATCGAAAAATTTTATTAAATGCAAAGTTTAAAATATTTTAATCTAAAATATATATTTTATATTCCTTCTATATTTCATTCTGGAAAGTTTGAGAATATAATTTTTTTGTAAATTTTAAGTAAAAAATGTTTATGGAATATGCTTATTTTATGGTTACATGGTTTAATTATTTTATTTATGCGTAATAGTAAATTGATATTAAATAAACTATTTAAGAGATCATATGTAATTTGAAAGCTTCATTCTCATATATAAAAATTAAAAATATGTAGACAACAAGATTAAAATCCTACATACTTACTGTAAAACCATTATTGTATTCCTCATTTACATTTTATACTATTCTGCCATGCATCAAATTCAATTTACGTAAGGATATTCAATTTACGTAATTACATTTTTTTAAAATGAAAACAATATTCTGGATAAACGGAATCATTCAATAAAATAAATTAATAAATATTATCAGTTTGCATGAGATTATATAAAGATTTTATTAAATTGAAACTAAATATTCTGGATAACTCAACTCATTTAATAAAAATTTAAATTTAAATTATAACATGTTAATTTACTATAATTTTAAAAATTAAAGCAATTTTCTCGGCTTAAAAATCTATTTTTACATGTTAATTTTAAACTCGAATATAAAATGTTTTTCACTTCAAAATTGATCCATTATCCATTCATTTAATAAAATACCGTGACATGCAGTTTTCAGAGCCATTATTTTAATAAGTATATTAATAAGCACGAAAGGAAGCTCGTTTTGATAAATGACATTACTCATAATATCAGGTTAAATAGAAAATCACAGTTTCCTGAAGTTAATGAAATTATGAAAAAACAGCAGTCTATAATTACTAAAAAAATTGCATGCTAGTACGTGCAGAAAAATAATCTTACTTTGCAATCCTTAAGAGTAATTAGTTTTCAGTATTCTGATAAATAATTAATAGTATATTAATTACAATTAAGCTGATACTTATTGCTCATTACTTTAAATATTAAAATTATATATGATACAGTCTAAGCTACTCTTTTCTAAATGGGCATTTATCTAATTTGAAATAATTGTTAATGTAAGATTATATTAAAATATTTAAGTCAAATTTTATTATAAATTATATTATTTATATTAAAAAATTGTATACTTCTTTCTCTAGGTAGGAAATTTCAAAAAAAAATTATTTCCATGAAATAAATATAAACTTTAAAATAAAATTCTTTTCGTTGAATTTTTTCCAATGTTGAGGAGAATAGATTAATTTTTTAGTATAAAAATATTTTAATGTTAGCACACATAAGAAGAAAATTAAAAAAAAATATCATAAAAATGTATTGGAGATACATTATATATAAATTATTGTAACTATTTAATGATCCTAAAAAATGGTATAAAGTTTAATTTCTAGCTATATATATTAAATGAGTATAGTTAAAGAAACATTTACAGAAAGTAAATTAATTAAATAGTTAAAAGAAAAAAAAACTCAAATAATCCATTATTTTAATACCACACATTCAATTATATATTCTAATATTTTAAATAATTATGCATGTATGTTCTTCAAATTTAAACTTTCAAATCTGTTTTATATTTGATAATTTGATATTTTAGGAAAATTGTTAAATTCATTTGATATATACAATTGAATAGAAAAAAGAAAATTGATGATTTTTTTTTTGTGATCTTTTTATAAATTTTAAAATAAAATTCTTTATTATGTATGCAATCACACTTAATTAAATTTTCTGAATAAATATTAATTACTAGGAAAATAATATAATCAATAGCAGAATTTACAGATGAACTAATGAACATGATTAAACCAAAAATGTATAAAAATATTTAGATTTAATTTTGGCAAAACAGGCTTAATTAAAGAAAATTCTGGTTTATTCTATGAATTAACGATATTATAAATAATTTATAAAATATGATATTATCCTTCGTTTTGAAATTACAGTGCAATGAAAAACTAATCTTTATTTGAAATTTAGTTAAACTACAGTAAACTTATAATTACAATTAATGCTTTTCAAGTAACATTAGCATTATTAGATATTTTTATTAAGATTTAGATGAATCAGACATTAAATATTTTTTACGTTAATTTACATATGCAATCAAATTATAATTCTCCTAGATTATTTATAGAACAATAATGTGATTATTATTTATACAATTTATAAGAAAATAAAGACAATTATTCGTAAAAATAATTCGTATTTCATTTTGAATGTTCTATTAATTATTTCAGATTTTGCTTGGAGCAAAAGCGTTCGAGTGACAGAATTGAAAGTTCCCTCAACTGCAATCTTCGGAGAATCTGTAACACTAATGTGTAGCTATGATCTTGGTACTGAAGAATTATATGTGGTAAAATGGTACAAGGATGATTTGGAATTTTATCGATATGAACCTAAAGATGACAACCAATCTGTGTATTTTCCACAGCCAGGCATCGATATAGATGTAAGTTACATAAAACATTAATACATTTATGCAATGTCATTATCAATCAAAATTCTTTTTCATTCTAATGATTCATATATAAAAAAAAATTAACATTTTAAGGTTAGACACTAATATTGTAAGGAAAAAAATCTGTAAAAAGAAATTGATAGAAGTCTCATAATTTTCTATTCTTTATTATATTTCACATTTCATTTAAATCAAATAATAGTTTACTATATTTAAAAAACATATAACATACATTAAATATGCTACTGATATTATCAACTTCCAAAATATTGTAATAGTTGAGAAATGACTTTGGATATGATGCTATGAAACAAAAATTTTATAAATGGTTTTTCAAAGCTCAAATGCATAGAAAATTTATTAATTTTAAAATACAGTAAGCTTTAGTCATTCTAATAATTTTTATGTATATATAGTTCAGTTATTTTTTGTATAAGATGATATTATCAGAAATTAAATTATTCTTGATGTAATATTGTAATATAATGCGAGAATATTATTGTAAAAAATCTGTATTTGTAAGATTTAATGTAAATATTATTATATAAAAATATGACTCCAAACAATTAAAAATTTTTTTTTCAAAATGATAATACTTATGAAAATAATTTTGTCATGAATATTAAAAAATTTTGTACATTAACACTCTATAAAATAAACAGAAACAACAAATATTGTTGTTTCAATATCAGCATAATGTCTTAAATATTTTCATTTAATTGTTAAAAAGTTCAAGATTAAAAGATTATTCTCGGTGAACGTTAAATATTTTTTGCGTGAACAAATTATTTTCGTTTTTTTTTAAAGTTAATATGTAATGTAAATTTTAAAGTATCATTAAAACTACTTATGATATTAAGTCACTCACATTGTTTTTACTTTACTGTGTTGAAAAGGCAAAATATTTTTTAATCGAAATGCATTCATAAATCTTGAGCTAGTAAAATATTGTTTAATTAAATGAATAGGAGTTGTTTTTATTTTAAATATATAAGAGTAAACACAGTTCATACTATATTTACTTCCATTATTATATTTGAAATAATACTAAATTAATTTTATTAATAAATTGTTTCATGGTAATAAATATATATTTTCAAGGATATGTCAAATAACTTATGCAAATAATATATTGGTCAGAGTTATCCAATGATCGGAATAATTCTGATCAACATATTATTTGATCAAATAACTTATGTAAATTTAAATAACTTATGCAAATATTATTTTGGTCAAAACTATCTAATAATCGGAATGTGCAATCTTAAAAGTGTTCTAAATGGTTCTATAAAGAATATTATTTAGAATATGTTTATATGTAACAAATATCCTTAAATATTGAAAACAAAATGATTTAAATCAGATCAAATCTTACAAATATCCGCTAGATTAACTGAGGAAAATATTTACAAATATGTTTATTGTGATTATGAAAAAAATTATAGTTGATAATAATAGTTAAAACGGTTTTCGTAATTTAGACAATTGAGGTTAAGTGAATATTTTTCATTTTAATGATGTTACATTTAATGAAATTTTTCAGTCATTAATTGGTTTGAAATAAATATTTTAATTTTTTAAATGATTAAAACATAACTCATATGTATGCCGTGTGAGTTAAGAAAAGAGATGAGGTCCAATGTATTAATGATGGAATTAGTAAACAATTTAATAAGCTTTAATAGTTTCAAAATAATATTAATTTAGGGATGTAAATTTAAAATTTTACTCAAGAGTTCACTGAGCCAAATTTATGTTATTAAATTATTTCATACTACTTGAACATATGTACTAATGAACTTTATTATTGGAAATATTTGTAAAGCTGTATGATGCTATACTATATTTTTAGTGATGAATTTACCATTTTAAATTATGTATTCTATTTAATTTTAAATAGGTATAGTGAATAAAAAAATATCCAGGTCTTAGTTTTGTGGTAGTATGATAAAGCATTTAAAAGCATTCATATATTTTATAAGGACCTTGAGTAATTCTGCTGGGAAAACTATATAAATTGTGCAGATAACTTCTCTAATCTTTTATGCCAGAAATGCTATTATCAAAGCACTTTATCATTTCAGGAAGTTTATTAGAGTGACTATTATTTCCATTAACACACTATGATTAATGCAATATCTGATTTATGTGAACCTTATTATAGACATAATCAAATGAATCAAAAACCTAATTAGCAAGCTTTTCAAGAAGTTTACTTATTGGTGTTAGCTCCCTTATGTGATGCATTATGTATCCATGCTGATGTATTATGAAGTCCTTTTATTTATGAGTACCCAATAAATAATTGGATTCGAATTAAATGAAATTTTTATTTGCAGGATTTTTTCAAAAGCTTGATTATTTGTGCAAAATTAAGAAAATGTACTACTATACTTTCACAACTTATTATCTTTAATGAAGGATAAATTAATACAGCTTTAAGTTATTTCTTTTGTTTTGCTGAGGAATCTAAGTATGTGATAAACAAAAAGTCATAAAAGTGATAAATGGTAATCTTTCGTATAATTTGTATTCAGAATGATTAATAATGATTGGAATTATTAGAAAATTATCTTAAATGGGGATTGAAAAAAGCAACTAAAAATCAACTATAAATCTAGGCAAGCAACTATAAATCATTGATTATGAATGCAATAAAATAAATTCCTTTTTGAGTTTTGATACATTTTTGGTTTTCTTTCAATTGAATACAAACTAAATACAGGCCAGATTGTTTTTAAAGTTGATTTAATTTTACTAACGGAATATTAAGTATTTTTTTCGTACTATTTTACAGTATTTTTATCGATATGCTATCCATTTACTACAAAGTAAAAAATGTGTTACTCGTTAGACGCTTATATAATTTAATATTTACCTACAAATTCAGAAATTTAAAATTTGATGTAATTGTTGTTGTTGTTTTTTTTTTTTTTTTTTGTTTTTTTTTTTTTACTTATGTTTTAATAAACTTGTTCAGTATGGAAACTTTCAAACGTACTTGCAAATACCAAATTTTCTTGGAATATCTACACAATTTAATTGACTAAAAGTCCTATTATGAACGATTTTTTTTGTCATATGTCTCTGTAATTTCATTTCCATTTAGTCTATCACGCACTGTAGGTCAAACATGAAGACAGCAATTATGACGGAGAATCAGACCTACTTATTTATTAATCGAAATAATTGTAGGGATTCTTCACTCAATAAGTCAAAGAGACAACTTACCTGCTATTATCGTGCGAGGATAAAATATGTTTTTAGGTGTCTTGTCGTGACAACTAGCAATTTTAGGTCAAGAATTATGTATTGAAGTTATACCACATCCTGACAGTTTTATTTAAGAGGCATTGTTGAAGAACTTCAAATGAAAGGAAGTTACAAATGAGTATCCTGCAAAAAAGTTTATGAGTTAATTCAGCAAAGAAAAAACGTTGTATGTAATGATCAGGACTCCACCTTTATGTGATATATTGATGATGCATAGTATATCGATAGTTCGCGTAAAATATTTACGAATACAAAGTTACTTCTGTGTTGAACTGTGGTTACTTTGATTTGTTTTATTATATTAAACTTCATTATCACAAATACGAAAATTTAAGAAATATATACATACATTTCATATAAAAATTTATAAGTTTCCAGAAATTGAATAAAGTTATGCCCTTTCAGTAGAAACAGATAAATGTAAAGAAGGAACATTTTTCAATCACAAAGAAAAAATTTGACATAAATACAACCAAAAGAAAAAATAATTCATTTAAATATATCTTATAAACCCCTTACAATAAGACAAAACATTACAAACTCCTAAATAAATTGTGACTGAAACTGTAAAAATATGGAAAAATCTAGTGTTTAAAATTGTCCAGCATTTCGTGAACACTTCAACATTTTATAAACGAACAACTTGATCGTAAACATGGAAAAAAACTATTTTATGAAATTACTTTGAAATTAATAAATTGGTGTTAATTAAAACTGATGTGTGATTAAAGCAACTAATTAATATTAAAACTATTTTGCCTCTGAAATACAAGAAAAAAAATTAAATGTACATATTAAATTGCTATAATGAAGCAGTAATATTATAAGCGAAAACCTATTTTTGAAAACATAAAAATTTAGTACATTATTGTTCCTTTTAAACTCTAGCTTTTGGAAATAAATGTTTAAGATTTTATTGATATTTATTATTACTGATATTTTAAAAAAATCTATAACCAAAAGAAAGATATAGGAGAGTGACACTCAAAAGGAATCAAATTTATTTTGACGAAGAGCATCTGTAAAATCTGATACTTCTTGCTGCAATAAAAAAATTAACAATTCAAAAGTTAAAGAATTTCAAAAAGAGCCTCAGCTTTGTTAACAGCTTATGTCTCCTTCTTCATCATTCGAAGGAGTTCTTTGATTTTGTGCTCCCGTATTTCTATCATTGCACGCTTTCCAACATGAAATAATTGGTTAATTTGACTTTAGTTTCTCGATTTGGACAGTAGATAATCCTGTTAATCTAAGCATGACAGTGACATCTATGAAGAATTTTGACAGCCTTGTCTATTGTGCAATTAGTAGAAAGCTATTTATTTTTACAAAACAGCGAAAAAGCATTCAATAAATGATTAGTGGTTAGTTAAAAACAGAGCTGCATACAAGTTTAACACGATTTTAATCCTTTGCAAAAAAGTGAGCAGTTTCCGTAATTTTGGTGAATATATATATCAAGAAAACAATTTTCTGGTCCTTAAATTTTTTCTCTCTAAGCAATATTCAACCGCTGCTCTACTTCCACTCTCTACGGCTTTCTTAAGCTCTATAGAAAAAGAGATTTGTGAGCATGTTAATAACCATTCTCACCTAAAAGATATGATAGAAAACATCAAGACTGTAATACCTTTCAATTGAAATTCTACGGTTCCCTTTTTCATCTTGCAGTATTACCCAGTATTTTACACCAATTTTCTTCGCTAAATCCTTTTGAGTATACCCTCGCTCTAACCTCCAACTTTTTCTTTTTGAATATCTATAATACTTTCAAAAAAAATATTTTGTCTCTAATAAAATCCGATAAAATTTTTTCTGCATTTGACATATTCGTGTGTTAAAAGAAACATTCACAACACTTAAAACTGCCCAATATTCTTTAATAGAATAAAATTAATATGAAGCATTTTGTTTAATACTGAATTATAGTTTGCAGAAAAAAATGTTGAAAGTTTATTTCTACAATCTAGAAATGAAAGTTTTATTTAATTTTGTTTGGAGCTGAATTTTATAAAAAAAAGGGAAAACATGAAAATGTTTTCAATAAAATATTTTTATTCATATGTAAGATTTTATATGTACGTAATGTGTATTAGCAATGAGATTCTGGTAAAAAGAAAATATCACCGTGTAGAAAAAAATAATGAAACTGAGTTACTGGAAATTATTGCTATAAAAGGTTAAGAAAGCAAATTGTTAATATAATCTATATATACATTAGAATGATTAAATTTTAGAATGGCATATAAATACATTAGAATGATTTCCTTTAATCACCATAAACATAGCCACCATATCCTAAATATTTTCACGAATATACAAATATTAAACTGTAAACATTTTTAAATTTATCTTTTATTTTAAGCTACTTTTCTATTGCGTGACATATATTAAAAAGGAATTAATTACCTGATGTGTAATTTTTACTTAAATATTGACAAAAATATATTAGCAACATTTTATTAATTAATTATACATATTTTTAATAGATATGCAATAAGAACACTTACACCTAAACATTACAGTCACGAGATGTTTTAATTTTATGGCGTTTATTATGTTGATACCGGATAACAATTTTTAGTTCAGCTTTTATGCGACGTTTTATGGCGAAATAAAACTATGTTTGCGATCACGCTTACTTGTGTTACATTAATTTGTATTTCTTTATATTTATTATCAGGCTGTAATTTTATAACTGTCAGTTTAAGTGACGTTAACGCTTAAAGTTTAATAAAAGCACATGGAATAGCTCATAAAATGTTATTTATATACGTTTCATTTGGAAGAAAATTTATACAATACTTATTATGCAATAAAACAATACTTAACAATAATTTTGTACTTTTTTTTTACATAATTATCGGAAAAGACATATCTCTGAGCTAATATTTATACTTGTATAAATGTTGTTAACTTTTATTATATGATAAACATATGTCAACTCTCTATTAAATTAATTATTTTATTGTAATTTTAAGCGATTTAATTTTTGTATATTTTTATTTATTATATCTCAGGAAAAATATAAATTAAAGTAAAAAGATAATGAGTTAAAAAAAAATTGATAATTGCATTTTGTTGCAAACAACTTGTTTACATTATATTGAATCACTATCAAATATGACAATTAATTTTTTTGAAATATAAAAATTTTCAATTTTTATTATTCAATAAACCTATTAAATAATCTTGGTGTTTCTAATTTTAAATTTATTAATATTTATTTTATCATAAATTTGTCTAACTCAATGCAATTTTAATTTTCTTAAAATAAAAACTTCAGACTCTCAAATTGAAAATTCAGACTTTGTGTAATTTATTCATACCAAAAAGTCCAACCTCAGTAATTATAGATTATCTTTTTAGAGGTTAGATGTTTAAAGAATAGAATTGTTTAAAGAATATATTTGTTTTACGTTATTTAATCCAATTTAGATAAATAAAAAAATATTATTCATGTGATTATATAAACAAAGATATCTGCGTAAAATATGCATACATTTTTCTCCATTTAGAAACTTCATGAAATAAAAAAAAAAGATTTATGGGTTTTTTGCATTATTATTTAATATTAGTCAGGCCAATTTGTGCTTTGAAAATATTTAGATATATTGAATTATTTCAGAGGTAAGTTATACTTTAATGAAAAAAGCAAACATTGCGTTTATTTAAGAATTTAAAAAGTTAATGACTAAGGTTTTAATAGTGTTTTTTAACGCAAGATGAATATTTGAATCATATACGATAGATGATTTTCGGCTTATCAAAATGTTATCCTCAGTCAGAGTTTGAAGTATATTTATCACTCTTTGATAAATTTATAAATAATAGTAATATATGTATTGTTGAATAAGAGAGTCATCATAATTTTGACATTTCATAATGTAACCGGATGAAATTCTTTGGAATTATTTTGTGTCAAAAATGCACATTATCTGTCTTTCCTTCAAAATATTAAATAGAAAAATAAATATATTTGTATAAACTGAAAAATGTGGTTAAGATCTTTGAAATGAAGCTTAAGTACATATTTTATACTGAAAAGAAAATGATTTTTCAAGTAAAGCTTATCATTCTTGTTTCTAATTTCCATCCGTTCATTTATTATAACCTCCGTGATTATGCATACATTCACCAAAATAAAATACCAATATGTAAATAAAAATGAGTTAAAATCTTACTGAAGTTTTTGGTTGATATTTAAAAAATATTCATTCTAAAATACAATAAAATATTAACATCTTATTACTGTAAACTAATGTAAAATTTATAAATTTCGTACGTTTACACATTGTCCAAAGTTTTTTCTTTTCTTTTTTATTATTATTTAAGACATAGATTCAATTAAAAGTACTTGTATGATGCCAGTTTTGTGTTTAAAACGTTTTAATAAAAATAAAATGACGAATTCTGAAAGTTTTCAACTTTGAAAAGTTCTTACTTCCCTTCCCTCATATTGTCTCTCAACAGTAACAAGAAAAAATTTTAATGAGAATATTTTTTAGTCCATGCTTATCATACTAAACTAGAATTGGTAAGGAAAAAAAAATAAAAAAAAAAAAGATGAAGAAGAAAATGAAAACAAATTGTTTTTTGGTAGGTAAAATTTATACACTTAACATATAGCAATGATACTCGCATATCATATCCATATAATATAGATTTTTATTTATCCAACTAATTAAATTGACCTACCACTTTCTACTTGATGAGCTGGATTAGGGAAAAGCAAGTGATTTACAAACACTTGCTTTGTCTGCGATACAGTGTTTCTGTGATAAAAGCGTTTTTAGGAAAAATTAATGATACCATTTAGCTTAAGAAAATAACTGAATTGCTATTGTATATTTCTAAATTTTTAATATGTTGTAAAAACATTTAAACATATATAAAATAAATATTGTAGTAAATACTTCAATCAATTGTGTTTGTAATTGTATACTACATAAGGATGATTTATGATAAATACCAACTTATCTGATTTGAGTTTAATTATGTTTAAGTTTAAAGACTAAAACTACTGAAAGAAAATCAATAATATATGTGAGTGAATTCAAAATATACATTTAAGCAAATTAAGGGGGTCCTTATTTCGAAAATAATTTTTGTAAGATAAATTTGTAATAATTTATGTCATTTTTAGAACTTTGAAACCTATAAGAATTATGAAATACTAGAAAAAAAATTCAAATGCATATATAGCATCAAATCAACGATGGTTTTTGGATAAATTTGTTGACATAATATTTGATTACTATAAATGCTAGGAGACAAAAGGTTATTCCAACATCTTAGGAGCTTTTTAAAATCTTATTGTTTATACATCAAAGATTACTCCATGATGTTCGAAAGTAGCATAACTACTTGTGAAAACTTTTGCCATGATTGATTAAATGACAATCTATTTCATTTATTAAAATTAATGCCTATTAGTTACATATAAATGGAATTAATATACATAAAAGAAAAATAATTAAGTATATATTGATAGGATTCATTCACTGTATTATTAGAATGTTACCAAGATGGCCTGCTTAATTATTACCAAATCAAATATTGTAAAACATAATTTCAACATCATACATTTAGGAATATTAAACAATACACAAACATGCAGATAAACTTCTGTAAAACTCATTCCTTTCTACCTATGAATTGTCCTCGCATTTTCTCATATTGATGCAACTGAAGAATTCTTTCAAAGTAGTTTTCGAAAAATGTATTTATAAATGTTTTAATCTTCATTAGTTTTTTTTAATTTTAACGTTATTTAATTTTAAAAATTTAAAAATATGATTTTCTTTGTAAATTTCTTTGACAAATGGGCACTAAAATAGAACATTCAGTATGAGAATGAATTTTGAAATCGCAGAATATATTACATTAATAAAATGCAGTGTATATTATTTATAACTTTCAAATTTCATATTAACATTTTTAAATTTATTAAAATTTTATATTTTGTGTTAATTTATAAGAAACACAACCATCTAAAAATTTTAGGTCTATATGTTCTTAGCAATTAAGTCATATTTACATTATCTTACATTGAATCATTTGATTGCAATTGATGATGAAAATTTAATTTCAATAAAGTTTGGGCTCAAAAAATAACGCATTGAAATGCTCATGAAATATTCAAAAAGAAATTTCTAGGATATAGAATATTCTAATCAATGTCAAACATATTTGAATTGAATTGAGAATACCATATAAGGAGAGAATATATATTTTTTACTACATAATAGTTTCATTTATGAAGAAATAATAAAATAACTGGATAAATATATATATCAGCAAATAATTTCTGATAAAACTACTGATTTTTATTTCTTTATTCCCTCAACTTTAACTACATTAAATTTAGATTTTAAAGATGTTATTTTATTTTGTAAGACACAATAGGATTTCATATATATACAATTCAATAAAAGGCATATTTTTCGTTAACTCTACATATCTACGAACATTTTTTTTTCATTCTTTGAAAGGAATGCAAGTTCAATTCTGCTTTCAAGTCATGTTTCATAACAATTTCACAATTCAAAGCACAGGACATATTACAAAATATAAGCTGAAAGCTATACTATTAAATTAGTATGCTGGTAGCGAAATAAGTTCTTGTGTGCTTAGAAGCACGTCAATAATAAATAAAATCAGTTAAAATAAATATAATAAATTATGTAACTGAAATGTGAAAACAAAATTCTCAAACAAAATTAATAATAGATTAATTAAAAGAAATAATAAAGTATTAACGTGATTAACACATTTTTTACTTACATTTTTTATATTTAGTATTTTTAAATTACAATAAATTGGAATGTATGACAAATAAAAGCAAAGGAAAATGCTCAGACAATTCTTACATTACAAATTTACACCTTATTTTTTATATTTTTTGTTTTTTTCTAACATTAAATAATCGATATTTTGACTTTTTAATTATTGTCTTGATTTATTTTTTATTATTTTTGAAGAAATAATTTATTGAAAATAAAATAATAATCAAGGTTTTATTATGTATAATTTTAAGCATATCGAATTGTTTTGAACAGAATTCTTGAACAGAAGTTGCACAATAAATTTATGAATGTTATCTAACAAATTTATGAATGTTATCTTATGAATGTTATGTAACAAGACTTTTAATTTCAAATAAAGCTTAAAGCATCAAAGATAATATTTTTTAAAAGTTCGTGATTTTCTTTTTAAATCCTCATGATTTTCGTCTAAATAATATCAGATATTTTTTGCATTATTTTAAAAAGTATGCATATTAATTTACAACTTCATTTTTTGTTAGTATTAGAACAATATTAAAAATGTATGAAATAAGAGACCAAATCGTGACTTTGCATTTCAATAAAATGCTTACAAATGATATACTGGAATTATGACACTGATTGGAAATGTGATGCATTACGACATTTAAAAGAATTCAGGCACAGATAATGCAGTAAAAAAATAAAGTAATACAGAATGTAAATAGATTTTTATGATGTATACAAACATTTATCAAATACTCAATCAACATCGGGTGGTTTCATATCTAACAAAACACAATGATGACTGAATCATATTTTCAAATTTATTATTCCATTGTGTTATAAATTGTTCCTACCTCTAAATGCATTTAATACAACTGAAAATCCCTTATATACAGAACATTTAAAAATTCCATGAATAATTTAATCATTCAACGCAACGAATAAAGCAAATGGACCACAAAAGCTTTCGTTATCATTTACATTGTTAAAAGAAAAATACAAAATAATATCTTTACAATTTTCTACAACTCTTAAAATCAATTATTCGTAATATTATGCACAGTACATTTATGAATGTATTAATCATCCCAAACAAGCTATTTTTGTAAAAGTTCTTTCAATGTGGTCAAACGAGGCTGAATATTTTATGCCTCATAATTTCATATCGATCTAAATGGCTCTAATAAATTTATTGCCAAGTTAGTTAAAATGCTTTATAATTTCCCTTTATCTGCCGCTAATTATTTATTTAAAAAGTTTGAGACATTTTGTGTTAATTTTTAAATAAATGAATCATTTAAATATTCATTTATCCATAAATATATCTAAAGTTTACATTAATATATTTATTTGATTGTTTTACACACTTAATTTTCTCTAATATTTTGTAGAAACATTTTATACAACTTTGATCAAAATAATAACTATAAATATTTGTATACGTGCAAAATATAAAACTGAAGAATTAAAAGAATTGTTATTATCTATTTAAATAGAATGATAAAAAAACATTTCAGTACACATGAAATATATCTGTTTAAACATATTTCTTTCAAAGATATTTTTTTTTATTATATACAGATATTTCTTTTATATTTTTTGGGGAAAATAATATTATATTAAATCAAATAACATCACGTATTTTAATAGACAATTGGGTCTTAATAAATAAAAATCCATTTTTTTAATTCTTGTGATAATATTATATAAAATCATTTTTTCACAGCTTTCCAAGTCGGGTAGCAACGTTGTCTTCTTAAAAAATGTTGCTCTTGATTCAGCGGGAACATACAAATGTCAAGTTTCTACAGATGCACCTACTTACAGTTGTGTTCAAGCAGTAAAAGAAATGAACGTTGTTAGTAAGTATTTAAAAGACTTTTAATTATTGAAATAATATTATCATACTTTGAATCTCATTTTGCAATAAAATAATAATAATAATATTAATCGAGGAAAAAAAGAAGTAAACCAAATTACTTCCTTAAAATTATTTCTGAAAACTTATTAGAGATGAGCATTTTTTCAAAAATTATTTAAATTTTTTAATGAATTAAAATTAAAATATGTACATGAAATTAGCATCCACTGAAATATATCCTATACATTAAAAATACACTACTGGCCATTAAAATTGCTACACCAGGAAGAAATGCAGACAACAAAATTATACTTATTGGACAAACATATTATACTAAAAATAACAAGTGATTAAATTTTCAAAACATTTGGCTCGATAGATCCAAAGAAATCAGTACACAGAAAAATCACCTCTGGCAGTAATAACAGAAGTTATACGCCTGGGCATTGAGTCAAACAGAGATTGGATTGCATGCACAGGTACAGGTGTCCATGCAGCTTCAAAACGATGCCACAGTTCATCAACCGCAGTGACTGGCGTTTGGTGACAAGCCTGTCGCTCGGCAACCATTGACCAGACGTTTTCTATTGGTGAATGATCTGGAAAACGTGCTGGCCAGGGCAACAGCCGAACATGTTCCGTATCAAGGAAGGTCCGTACAATACCGGCAACATGCGGTCGGGCATTATCCTGCTGAAACGTAGAGTTTCGCAGGGCTCGAATAAAGGGAAGAGCCATGGGTCGTAACACACCAGAAATGTAACGTGCACTATTCAAATCACCGTCAATGCGAACAAGAGGTGACCGAGACGTGCATCCAATGGCACCCCATACCATCACGCCAGGTGACGGGGCAGTATGACGATGACGAATGCACGCTCCCAGTGTGCGTTCACCATGATGCCGCCAAACACGGATGCGACCATCATGATGCTGTGCACAGAGCCTGGTTTCATCTGAAAAGATGACGTCTCGCTATTCGTGCGTCAAGGTTCGTCGTTGATCACACCATTGAAGGCGCTCTTGTCTATGACGCAGCGTCAAGGGAAGCCGCAGCCATGGTATCCGAGTTGAGAGTCCATGCTGCTGCGAACGACGCGAGCAGCAGTACTGCGATAAGATAAACCGCAATCCCGGTACGCTACAATTCGACCTTTATCAAAGTCAGAAACGTGCTGGTACGCATTTCTCCTTCTTACACGAGGCATCACAACAACTTTTCTCCAGGCAACAACGTTCAAATGCAATTTGTGTATGAGGAACCGGCTGAACAATTTCCTCATTTAAAAACAATGTAGGTGTCGCTACTGGCGTCTGCTTTGTCTGAATACGCTGAAAAGCTAATCATTTGCATATCACAGCACCTTCTTCCTTTCGTATAAATTTCACGTCTGTAGCATGTCGCCTTCTTGGTGCAGCAATTTTAATGGCCAGTAGTGTAATTTCAATGATAAATATATTGTAGTATAACATGAAATATAATTATAAAGAATATAATATGACATACACGATATCGATATAATTTGTAAAATAATTACGATGATGTATAAAATTAATAACTATTACAAACACGGAATAATTCTGTAACAGTTATTAACGCTTATTGATATAATACTTTCTTAAAACAATCTACATTAACCTCCATCATTTTATACAATGATTATATTTATTGTAAAATATTTTATTAAACTTTAGTTAACTCATTGCTTTTTACATTATTTGCATCATGGAATAATACACCATTAAATAAAATATATATGGAACTAAAAATGTTATAAACTAAAAAAATATTTTATTTTAAAGCATATAATAGTGTGAAAGACATTACAGAACTCTAAAAATATAAATACAGTTGCGCTATATTGCTTATATTTTGCTTCTTCCAAATTCAAGTTAAATAAATTTATAGGTTTATAAATAAGTAAAATATTTAAATGAATAAAGATTTTTTCATTTGCAATACTGTCAGACCATACAAAATTAAATACCGATTAAAATATGTTAAATTGATTTAATAATTATGTTTTAACTTATTTTGATGTAATACATTACATTAATTCTTTAAAAGTGTTTAAAAATAAAAATTTGAAGAATCGGTTATTATTTTCCACAAGTTTCAACAATTTATCATTTTGTATAAATGTTGAATTGTTAAAATTTTATAATAATGATAAACTGTTGAATAAAACAACTGATTTTTTCTAATTTTGATATTTTAAATATTAATGTTTTAAAAGAAGTAATATTATTATGTGTGGATTATTTTAAGAAGTTGAACAAGTTTATTTAATAATTATTTTCTAAATAAATTCAGAAATCTAAATTTTAAGACTCATATATAAATATTGAAAACAAGATTTATATTTGCTTAGAAAATAAATATAAATATAACAAAAAGAATTAATCTCTACACTACTAGTAAGGATTTTTTAGGGAAATGCAAAAAAAGAAGTAATTTAATAAAATTGCAAAATAACTTAAAAACCAGATTTATTTACTTATATGCAAGACATTTTACGATCTAAATATAACCTACTTCATTCAAAAGGAAAAAAAGGAAATACGTCTTCATTTCATAATAATATATTGACATTTAAATTTCATCTGATCTAAAATAACTTCCGAATTAAATGGCGTTAAATAATCATCCTCTTAAATTAAATTTTTGCATGAAAATTATGCTGAACTCAAGAAATGATATAAATTTTGAAATAAATTACTTTAAATGTTTATAAATTGATAATTATCCCAAAAATAACATCAAGATTTTTATTAAAAGTGACATTGAATCTTCTAAAAATAAAAAAAAAAATATATTTAAAGTTAGTCAATCTAAATTAGTATTAATAGAAGTTTTAATTCTGATCTAAATTCTAAATATTTACCATGTATTTAAGTAATCTAAATATTTACTACATTACACTCAAAATAATTGTCAATAGCATTTTTCTTAATACAGATGGAAGATTTACTTAATAAATAAGTGTTTTTTGAATTTTATTAAATGTTTTTATTCAGAAAGAAATAGATTATCAATAATAATACATGATTAATATTCTAAATAGATTATCAAATATAATTCATAAAATCATGATAGAAATTTATATGAAAAGATTTAGAGATTATTTTATCTGTCCAAAACGTTACTCCCAGTACATGTGTAATTATTAAAATATTTATGTTTTATAATATAAAAAATACAGGATAAGCATCTAAATTAATGTTGCCAAATAAGTAGCTCAGGTATGAAAATCATGATAAAATTTTTTTCATTGTAATTTTAAATTTAAAAAAGTCTAATTAAAGTATTCAAAATTTTAACAAACAAATTATTATAATTCTAAGAAACACTTATTGAAAAAGATATTGATATATTAGCTATGATACATATTAATGGGAAATAAATAATGATAATTTAATAAAGACATTTTGAATTTAAATAACTTGTTTTATATAAAAATACTTGTAATACTGAAATGTTTAAAGCAACAATAGAAATCACATTTTTAGGAAAGTTGTTTTTCAGATGACTTTTTTAAATTTTTTTACCCAAACTCATTTTAAATTTATAACTTTTGCTTTCTAAATTATATATTTACATGATTGATTTCAATTAGTGAACTAAATTTATAGTAATTTAACTGCTAATGTTTTTTAAGCTATACGAATAGTTGTATACGTAGCTTATCATGACAGTTTCTATTTTTAGCTAATTTCTTCTAAAACTGCTGTATAAAAATGCTGATTGTGCATTAGATTTTTATATATGTTTTTATGTAATATTCTAACAAAAATTATTCCTCATGTTAATCAAATATAGTTTTTAGTTTTGATATTTAAAATATACACATTAAATGGCAAATTAGTTTATTTTTTTGACATTCTTGAAATTCTTTACAGAATTGATTGTAATATAATTTAGTTAGTCCATCTCTCTTAAAATATTGCAGTACTCAATAACTTTTTCAATAAGTACAATAAAAACAATTATTTTTTGTTTCTCTTTTCATGTTTTATTTCGAAAAATGTAATTAAAAAGTATATATTTTAAAGCAAAATTAAACATTTTGATTTCAAAAATTTGGAAAATATAAGAACATCATTATGACTTAAAATATAAAACTTACAATAAATTTTCAACTTAAGAACCTAAATAACAATGGCACTTTTGTAGCTTCATTTCAATAAAATTTTTGACAGGTGTATTAAATAAGAACGTAAGTCTTTTATCTAAGGTAAAGTTTTGAAAAATACAACTTGTTCTTTATTACCAGTTTTTCTTTATATACCATCTTGTTTCTTATTTCTTTGAAGATTACTCTGAAAAATATATATGAATTACTTAATAAATTGATTTAGACATGATCCAAAACTTCAATTTTAATACTCAGAATGTAAATTATCTGGATACTTTGTTTGGATACTTTATCTGGATACTATATCTGGATACTTTAGTCTCTGAATTGTTTTATACATTAAGGATAAATATGAATTTATTATCATCATAGTAGCAAATTTAAGTGCATTTTTTGGTTGTTTCCACAGCATATAAAATTAAAATCATATACAGATTTGGATAAATCCTTTAAATATATTTCATTTATATGCAAATTGGGGATGTTGCGAGTCTGAAACATTTATAGCTACTCAGCTTTGCAGAACATTCTTGTTGAAATATCTATATCTTTAGAACTAATGATAAGCAGTTTTCTCACCATTTTGTTTACATTTTATAAAATCACGTGTGCCTGTGGTGCCACTTCAAAGCACTATTTAAGGCTTAGAGACTTCTACAATTTAAAGTTCGACAACTGTGTTTTTCTTGTGGCTTTTTTTTTCAAAACAAATGGTCAATAATGCCTCGTAGAATAGTGAATTATACCTATTAAGATGATGGACTATTTTTCCGGGAAATCGGTAGTAGTGTTGGACGGAACCAAAAGAACTGTAATACGGATATGTGATGATTAGATGCAGGAGTGTACGGCAGACCGACGTGTTCTCAATCGCATCCACTTCAATACACCACTTTACTTGATGACATGCAATTTGAGTGCATGACAGTGATGTATCGTTCAGTCACATCATGAACCATAGCACATCACATTAAGTCTGTAACGCATCATCCAGCATCTTAGCATGTCATCCGATGCCGCTTACAACACATTGGTCTGTTCACGAGAAGTCTATTGTTTCGTCTATTCTTCACAAAGGATCACCGACTTCTTCGCCACCCATGGTGTGATGAAAGAATGATGTGGAGGGCTGAATGGAATGAAATTGCCTTTACTGACGAGTCATGCTTCTGTCTGCAATACCACGATTGTCGTAATCGACTTTGCAAACACAGTGGAGAGGAGATGCTGAACAGCTGCTTTATGTACAGTCACACTGATTGTGCACCGGGTATTATATTATGGGGTGGTATTGGATATCACTCTAGCACTCTTTTGACATGCATTGTGGTACTTTAAACAGCCAGAGCTACATCTCCGAACTGTTGTAGTCAGTTGTCTTTCCTTACCTTCAAAGTTTGCCCACAGTCATATTTCAACAGGATAATGCATGACCACATATTGCACACATTATCCAAGGGTCCTTCATCAATCACCAGTCAAATTGCTTCCTTAGCCGGCTCACTCTCTGTATCTGTCACCGATGGAAATTATGTGGTCAAACGTTGTTCAATGATTGATCCAGATTATATCCCCAGCTGCCACATCAGATTATCTTTGGTAACGCATGGAAGCTGTTTGTCAGCTGTACCCCAAGAACACATCCAAAGTATCTTTAAATGCATGTCAAGATGTGTGGCAATCGTAATCTCCAACAAAGGCGGTTACCCTAGTTACCGATTTTGGTAAGAGCCACACTTCACTGAAGTCTATAAATTTGATCATTTGACACTTGGTCAATATGTCCTGTTCAAAACAAAATTTGTTGCAATATATCTTGTCTTTCTTTATGTTGCAATTTGGGTGAACAACAGTGTACTTTCACAAACATGAAATATATTGAGGTTGTGGGTCGATATTGCACCTGGAGAATATTTTCATTAATGTTTACATTATTGATAGATGCAGTAGACGTAGTAAATAGAATGTACTGGGTACATGTCAGGAGTGCAATTTTGTTATTCCATTGTTATGATTCCTTCCTCCAAAATAAAATCATCCAACAAGTTAGCACAACATAACCTTCAGTTGTCGTTAATTAACATGAAGGCATCTTTTATTGCTACACCATATTGTATGCAATATGACTAAAAATTATATCCTTATATAGGTAGCCGGTCAGAGTTTCATTTCGAATTATACAGAAATTTGTGCACCCAGGAATGGAGAGACCAGAATAGACCCGCATTTCCCCTTCATTAAATCTAATACTTTCATGCACGTGCTTAAGATTGTTTCTAGTGAATCGTTCGCTCCAGATGAAAGCAAGCCTATTACCAGGATGGTTGAAGAGAAAAATAACACTGGTCAAAAAAAGAATATTGCACTATAAATTTCTCGTCAATTTCATATACGTATTTGAACATTCACTTTGAGTGCTATTGTGCCATGATATTAACACGACAAACAATTGGTCACATGACACACCGCATTGGAAAAATAAAGTCCTTTAATGTGAAAATGGTTTCGGACAGTTTGTGTTGAAATTGTGGTACTAGGAACGAGTGTTAAACGTGTTGTTGAAGAAGCGCCACTTTCATATTTTTGTGTCCCTGTACAATTAGTGTTAAATAACGGTCCTCATTGGACCTTATTGCACGCTTAAGACATTGATCTGATTTTCGGACTACATTTTTAGTTCTTTTAAATCACATTTTATGAAACTATGATGTCTTACACTAATTTAGCTAATACTAACCGGCTAACAATTTCCAAAGCTTCTAATTTGGTTAAATGCCTTTTTTTAAAATATCGAACTCATCAAAACAATGCACTTACTGAATGTAAATCATTATTTCCCACTTTGTCTTACATTAAGTTGATAGCAAAATCTCATTCGTCATCGTTAATGATTTGTCCTCTATTTCAAATTCAAAATTTGCATATTGTGAATTTTGTATATGAGAAATATTTGAATTTTAATACCTTCTACCATATAAAACATATTTTCTTATTATTTTATAGAAGACATACAATATCGTTTAACTGTTTTGTGCAATGTATATGCATATATTACAAAAAAAAATTGCCTTAATGTGTTACAAGAGCTACAGTGCCCATATGTTTTCTTGATTACGGATCTTAGAGTGGAAAGCATATAACCCCAGTTAAATACTCAGTCAGAGTCAGGGCAAACCGCCCAGAGTTTAGTTCCCAAGTATATTTAGTACTCATTTCATTGGTGTATTGAATGGATGAAAGGCTGAGTCGTCCTTTCCTTGCCCAAGGATAGCACCTCGGACCTGTGCCTTGGAGTATAATATTAAGTTGCTATTTTCGCATATTACTATATTACTATACAATTACTATACACAAAGTTATTAAATATCCTATTATAATTGTATTGAAACGAATACTTTCCCCTTATTCATATTATGAAGGAAAACTATTTATTTTTGAAACGTATTGTAGTCCTTGACAAGGTTTTACATCGATATATGCTTCAGGGAAATTTAACCCCATATGACAGTTAATGTTATTTAATTTTATCACATCAAAAAGTTATTGTTGTCTACAATCACTTTAATTGATTTTGCATACTTATAATAGTTAAATATCAAACAGAGAAATGTAATCTATTCAAATATTAAGTTTTCCTACCTTAAGTAAAAATAAGTATTTTTTTTGAGAATAGTTATTGTAAATCTGATCAATAAATTGGAAAACATTATGAATGAAAAATAACCTGCTGTTAAAAATTGAGAAAAAAAAAAAACATTGCAGAAGAATTTGATAAACGTATAAGAGATAACAAAAGTGTTTTATGTAAAATTCAGTTATATAAAGAGTTTATTGTTTGTATTGTGCTTTGAATAGAATACTTCTTGTAGATTAAATTCTTTCCCAGAATAAATGAAACGCAAATTGATGAAATAAAATTCAATAAACTGTTTTTCAGAGTTTATAATATTAAGTTTTCAAATATAGACAACTATAAAGAATATGTGTAAAATGTTTTCAAGCTTTTGAAAACTCTTATAAATTTTAGAAAAAAAAAATTCTAAAAATTAAAAGTGAATGAGACTCATTGCTAGCAACATATATATAATATTTATAATCTTGCATAATTAAAGTATATGATTATTATTATTATATGTATTGTTCTTCCAACTTTGGATTTGCAATATATTACAAACTACGGATTGCACTTATTTCTAAAACAACTAACTTACTTACAATTTAACTCGATGCATAATACCATTCATTAGCAAATATTAAAATGAATCACGTCTTTAAATGCAACAACTAATTATAAAATGAAACTTTTTTCACAAACGCATTTAATATTCTTATAAAATATATAAAATGTTAAAATTAATATTTGAATACTGTTAAAATCTATGCATAATTTGAATCTATAATTAGAAATGACTTGTTATATATTAATAATTAAATATATATCTTACATTTTAAAATGCAAAATTATTTCGAATAAAAACTTGATTAAGAAGATATTTTGTACAAATTTAAAAAATTATTTTCTTATTCTAAATGCTTAAATTTACTATCTATACAAAGAACATAGTTCATCTAATGCTACTACAAAGAGTTAAATATATTTTTCTCATTTGCATTCATTAATCAGTAAATATTTTATAAATTTCCATAAATATTATAAAACACACACCTACAAACAAAAGTTATATTTTTCAATTAACACGTATATAATAAGAAATGTATTTTCTCTGAAATTAATTCTCTATGCCACATTTGCATTTCAAAATAATCAGTAAATATTCCATATTATCAAAAAAATTCAAGATTTAAGTGCATTAAAAATATGTTCATTCAGAATTTATTAATATAACTTACCATAATTAATTTTTGGAGTGTGTATTTGTGTATGTGTGTCTGTGTAGACAACAACCAATATAACAGAAATTATAATTGAAATTCTTAGCTTATTCATGTCAGATAACTTTTTTATTGAGTTTCTGAAATATAATGTACATAGTTAAAGTAAATGTACATTAATTAGACTTATACGGTTAATTCTTAGAAAAAGTATGATAGTACTTCAGTTTCGCTTCTGTTGTTAACAATTATTTTGTTACAAGTCAAGACTAATAGACACAGAATTAAGCAGATCTGTGCAAAACAAGTATAGAAATCCGTATTATATTAAAAAAGAAAAAAAAATAGCATATAACATTTCTTAGATATATTTGATAGTATATAGTTAATTTAAGATTCTTTGAATAAGTATTTATATATACTTCAATTATTAATTATTTGTATAAATAATTTACAGTTTTACCAAATGAAGGTCCGGTTATAACAGGAGGAGAAGGGAATTATGATTTTGGTGATAATGTTACATTAAATTGTACATCAGCCAAATCTAAACCAGCTGCCAAATTGAGTTGGCTTGTAAATGGAGTACCGGTAAGTTTCAATTTTTTAAAAATCTTTCCAACATCATAAATTGGGCACAGATATTTTTATCCCCAGTTTAATAAATAAGGCAATTAATAATGAAGCAAGATTTCTAAAAGTTAAGGTAAACACGTGTATATGTTTGACAAGTATATTTCAAGTTGAAGCTTATGATACAATAGCATCGTATAACATAAAATGTGTTGTCGCAAATAATAAAATTCAAAAGAATGACTCAAACCTTAATAATTAATTGTTTTGCAATTTTATTTGTAAAATATTTACTACTGTGTGCACTTATTGCTAAAAATAGATTCTTAGTTAAAAATATTAGATAAAAAATAATGCAGAGAAATCAATAATTCTAATAAATATTATAACAAAGGGACATTTATTAGAATATCTCTTTTTTATATATATGAGTTGTGATTCTACAATATATTTGGAATAAAGATAAAATATTTTATTAGAGGAAAGAATATTTTTTCTTATCCAAATGCTTAGATGTATTTCCAAATGCATCAATAAATAACTGGCCAAAAAGCAAAACACGTATAAATGTATTTTTTTTTTACTTTAATCAAATTACTCTACAAAATGTCGAGGTATGGGAATTTTCATGTTCATACATATAATTTTTAATATTTTATAAATCATTACTTGATTAGGAATAAAATGAAGAAAATACATGTGATATGATTTTCTTCTATTTATGCAAATTACACCTAAATTACTGAAATCGTCTGGTAGGACTTGTATACCTGGTATGTTTCCAAGATGTTTTCAAAGTGATAACCAATGCAGCGAATTCCTGTAAATTTACCCTTATCTGGACCAATGCTCACATAGGCATTCAAGGCAATGAGTTTGAACACACGGCTGCGAAAGACTCAACCAAATTTCCAAAAGATAATCAATATCACCTCGCATGGTCCCAAGCCCCCATAAATCATATCCTTAAATCTCAAAAATTAACATCATGACAAACCACATTGACAATAGCCCACTAGGGAAAAATTACTAACAAAATAAATCCTAAAGTGTCTGAGTCACACTTAATGGTTAACTCATACATAAATTGCATCGTTACTGAACATGGCCCATTTAAAACCTACTTTAAAAAAATAAATAGAACACCTTCATCTCTCTGTTTCTACGGCAAAGAGTGCAATCCTTTCCATTACATCAAGCAATGCACCTACACTGAACAACGTCATGTCAAATGCACTCCAAAATTTAGCTACACTGATCTTCTTCAATTCTGCCTTCGTTCAGCTATCCACTACAAAAAATTAGCATTAATCACTAAGCTACTCACAGAAATATGTATCGATTTGTGCTGGAACAGAAGCCCCTCTTCTACCAGCTTCACAGAGGATCCATCAGACTTAGACTTTTAACATCTTATGTTTAAAAACCTTAAACTTTTAGTTAGAGACTTCAAAACTGAAATGACTACATTTTCCCTACCAATCATATAACCAAAGACTCTGCAGACATACAATGGTTCTACTCTTTATTTGTACATAACTTTGGTGATGAATGGACTAAACACGATAACCGTATGGTAAAGTACGTCGTCCGCTCTCATCTTTTATGTATGTATGTATTCAAAAATAAACAATTGATTAAACTAAAAATCTTTAAGAGATATTATTTATGTACATTCCTTAGAATATATTTAGGACAAACAAAGAGCTTCATACTAAATGCTTTCAGCAATAGTGTTCACTAAATATTTAGGACTACCATTTATATAAAATATTTTGGTCTCTTGGAGAGTAAATCCAAAAAAATTATGTCATTTAAAAATTATGTCAAAATAAAGTCATTTTTAAAAATATTATAGAACATATCAATTATTAAATGTTATTTGGCAGATATGTAAACAAACATCAAGTAATTGCAAAATCTTATGATCTCTTATTCCACATTTCTTTCAACGTTTTCTTCTTCAAATTGTGTTATGAAGCATAAGCTAAGAACATTTTTCCATTTGATTATACACTTTTATGAGGAATGTATGTATAAATGTGATGTTTGTATGCTTACTTTTTTTTCATATATATTGATAAGAAGATTTCCTTTTTAATTTAATAAATGATAACTAAATTTGAAATATTTTAAAAATAAATTAACTACCGAAGGCAAAATAAATAAATTTTTACTATACTTATTCCATTAAAAACGTCTTTGTTGATTATATTTGAGAATCTGTTTAAACTTCACAAACTTTTTTTTTACCTTCTGAGCATATTAATGAAGTTATCAGGAAGTTTAACTAAGGAATTAATTTACGGGAAGTCAATTAAATGTATTAAAATTAAATCATTCTTGTTTATTCTGTTTTGCGTTATTATTCGGGAAATCCTTATAGAATAGTTTAGAAAAATAATATTATCTGCTTAGCACATTTTCAAATTTTTCAAGAAGGATAAGAAAATTTGTATTTAAAACATGGAGGAAAAGTGCAATCATAATCCAAACCGAGACTTCGAATATTTCGCTTAATTTTTACTTGTTTTCTTTGAAGAATTTGAAAGAAGATTCGCTGACTTAATTAGGTTGAAAAAAACACTCAATTTTATGATATTTCTATTTAATGAAAATGTCAACATTGAAGAAGTATTTGAAAAAATAGGACATTTAATAGATAACACATCATTCACGCTCGAGGAAGAAATTATTAAATTAAGATGCGATATATTTCTTAAATCCAGAGCATATTTAGCGATACTGATTTTTGGAAATTAATGTCTGAGGAAACGTTTCCAAATATTTACAAATTGATTTTGTATTTGAAATCATATTTTCGATCGAGTTATCTTTGCGAATCTGCTTTTTCAACCATGGACAAAAAAACAAACTTTGGTCGCATTTAACAGATGAACATTTAATTTCTTGTTTATGCATTGCAATAAGCTCGTACCAGCCACAATATGATAAACTTGTCGCAGATATACAGTGCCAAATTTCAACTAAACGAAGTGAATAGGATGGTCAGTTTTTGATGTATGAATACTTTGATTATTTTCGTCAGTAAATTTTTATTTTGTAAATATTAATACTAAGTTCTTTTTAGAAAAATTACATAATTTACCATATTTTCTTGTTACTGAAAATAAATATGTACGTTAATTTAGCTCTGCCATTGGCAGATCGTTTTCGATTTTTTGAGTATGGAGTAGACCCCGGATTCGAAAAGTTTGGCCACTCCTGCTATAGAGGACTAATGGAATCCTGTGACACACAAATACTTAACCATGTAGAAAAGTAGTACGATTGATTCAAGCATTTTGTTCGTGTCTGAATGAGGCCACGGATTTGTAACGCATGGATCTAAATTCCCCATTGTTCAAGAGCAGATTGACATCCAGAGCGGTTTTCTTACCATAGACCGCCAATGGAATATCTTAGAACTATCCTTAGACGTATTACATGATAAAATTATTATTACTAATATCGTATTACATGATAAAATTAGTTGAAAATGTAAATAGTGTCATTTTCATATTGCAAAGGTAAGAAATCCCAGAACGCCCTCCATACTCACCCGACAAGAGTCCTTGTGACTTCGATCTGTTTCTTGAAGTTGAAGGAACCTCTTCGAAGTCACCAATCACTACGACGTTTTATCTGTACTCTACTCAATAAGGCGCTTGGTCACATCAACAATCAACACCTTGCCACCGGTCTACAACGGCTTCCAAATGTAAGGTTATAAGTGATTGCTGGTGATTACATAGAAATAATGCAATGTAACCTTACTAGTAAGTTCATTATAAATTGATTTATACCTATGTTGTCATTACTTAATTTACACAGTCCTCGTACGTACATACATACAAACATATATACAAACTTGCATACATATATATATATATATATATATATATATATATATATATATAACTTCTAATGAGCTTTATGTTAATATCTACTTTATTTAAGGTTTCAAATCGAAAAACTCAGATTATTTACCCATTATTATCATTGACACAATTCTGCTAATTAAATTACCAATATCCTTTTTTATTATGATATTTTATAAATAGAAAAAATTAAAGCTTAGTGATATAATATTTCGATAATTTAGAATGTAAAACTTAAAATTTTGATTGGACAATTATTAACTCACTTTATTATGTGGAAAAATTGCAATGAATGTAAATGTTTTGTTTTGTGAAGAAATACATTAGTATGCTTCGAACATAATTTCACATAATGACTTCGTTACACGTATGTTTTTATATAATGCTAAAAAACAAAAGAAAACTGTCGAGGAGCTTTTAGATTTTTTTTATTTAATTGCATTATTTATGAATTTTATACTAATGTGTACAAATATATCCTTTTCATTTTTTAATACATACAATTAAATATAGTTATATAATATAATTAAAACGACGGTAAATCCCAAAATATGTAGATTTTTCATCATTTGCAAGTAAATTTAAGAAAAATGTAAATTTTAAATATTAAAAATTGAAATACATTCATTAAATTCATCACCAAAAGCTATTTATATAAATGAACTTGAATTGCACATAGAGTAGATTTCTATTATGTTGTTTTCTGATTCCCAACCAAAAATAAAGTGTACTTCTATATATTATCTTTTGGAAATAATATACATTGTTAAATTTTGGATGATTTGTTTGAAAAAGTAAAATTTTATACTACACGAGGCAAACTGCTTTCTTATATATTCTGCTAAGTTTGAATAACTCTCTGTAACCATTCAATATTTCCTTAATGACAATCTAGATAAACTATGACACATTCATGTTAACAACTTAATCTCCGTATAATCGAAATTTCTTTCGCAGGTAGATGACAATGAAACCATTGACCACGGCATCATTATTGACACAGACAGCTTGGAAGCAACGTCTAAGACACTTCAGCTTCCTGTCACAGAGAGATTACTCAGTAGAGGCAAAGTCGCAATAAAATGTGAAGCTTCCTTTTATGGAAGAGTTGCCATGATAAGTAGAGATATTACACTAATAGGTACTGATCTAGGTTTTATCCCTTGTTACTTTATTATTTAATGTTATCTTAGTATACGTCAGTGAGTGAATAAGATAGTTAGGAGGAACAGGAAAAAAAGTTTTGTTCCTTTCAATTTACGTGATATGGTCTTCTAATGTTATAATATTAGAAATAATTATTTGTATCATCTTAACAGTTAGGTGTAGAATGTTTAATATATTTAAACGATGGCTTGCATTCTTTCAAAATCAAGACGAGTTTTCTAGATTTTTATATTTTCTTGCTTTCTAGGCTAAAAATTAAGATGATTTTATCGCATAATATTAAAAATATAAAGAAAAGAATTGACTGATCTTTTCCAAGAAAAATTAATTTTATTATAAAAGAAATACTATGGGGTTCTTTGTAAAAAAGAATTAATTACTGGATTATAATTAAATAATATTATAAAATAATGTGTTAAAAATCAACAAATTTATATAAATTTATTAAATATGATAACAATAACCCCCATCTATTTGGTTATAAATACAAATGAAATAGGAAGTTAAATTTTTTTTTCGAATTTTCCCATTAAACTACATTTTTAGAATATAATTATTTCAAACTTTTGTATATTTAGAGACAGATATTTAAATGAATGGAAATTCTTCTCGAGTAACTTATCAAAGTTTATATTTTGGTATAAGATCAACATTTAACTAAATAGACCACTTACTTAACATATAGTTTATTTCCTAAAAGAAATATTTTTTGAATTTCCTTTTAACATTCTTAATAATTTTTATGTTAATGTCAGTAAATATTAGTTATAAATGCTCTTAAGATTATTTAGTATTTAATTATTTTAACAACAATTATTCATTAACAATATATTTTCTTAATATAGTAGCTTTTAAACAATACTTACTTATATTTTCAATTAAATGTATTTTCTATAAGCAATATATTACATGAATATTTTTACAATATTACATATTTT
>JAPDSC010082876.1:0-20104 GCA_026290005.1 Latrodectus geometricus | reverse complement strand
TTTTTATTATAAATAGGGATATGATTTGCTTATTTATATTACAAATTTTAAATGATCGAAAAAATATTTAGATCACTTATTTTTGCATTTTCTTAAAGTTTAATTATAAGCTGCATTGAAGAAAAATATGAACTTATTTCATCTATCGACATTTTTTAAAATTATTTCATAAATATTGGGTTACATCTCCAATTACCAATTATTGATGAATTCAATTCCTTGAATACTACAACCACTTGCATTGAATTCTTGAACTATTTTCAATAAACGGGGTCAACTGAGCACCTTCCTCTCAAAATAACTTCATAGAAATACGCAATCATTTAGCTTTACGATATTTTAAAGCATATAACGATGGAATGCACATTCACATTCATTAGGTAGTATGATATCTGAGAATGACAGTTTTCAATTATCCCAGGTATGATAAAACGAAGTCAATCTCTCCAGAAATTGGGTTTCTACCACCTCGAGCTAGAAATTTCATAGTAAAGAGAGTTATCTATGAAAACTCATTGTCTTTTGACAGTAATGAAGGAATTTTGCATTCAGGTAGAATTCTGTGAGACGTAAATTATTCTAACTTAATTTAATTTAATACATAATTACATTTATTTAGGAAAATAACATTTAGTTAACATACCGTCAAGCCACATGTAACTTGTAAAATATTTAAGACAGTCAAGATTAATTTCAAAAACTATTTTCACACTTTTGATATAATAAATAATTAATACTATATATTGATGAATACGAAGCAGTAAATAAAAAAATATTTTTTATACGTAAGAAGAAGAGTAATATTACTCGGAATATCCCTTTTCTCTAATTTAAATTTTGGTATTGTAGTAGTTCAAATTATACTACATATATGAACATTTTTCTGCCACCCAACCTGTCTAGTGGTTAGCGTAACTGACTACGGATGGGAAGGACCGGGGTTCGAATCCCGGCGGCTCGGGCATGGCTGTAGTTTCTCTTTCTCTGTGTTTCTAGTCCTTTCCTTTGATGTTGGATGAATGTGGCCCGTCCTATAAACTGGTTTGTGGTGGTGTGGCGTGGGTGATGGTACTCGTAATAAACCTCCGTGACTTGGTTTATAGGTGCCCACCGGGTAATGATAAAATGAGTCACAGTTTCCAGCCTTGTTGTGGCAAATGGGCTAATGTACTTACTAGCTCAAGGTTGTCAACCATAAGAAATAAAAAAACATAATATTTATTCAAAATAGTTGTGATTTGACCTACACACAATTACCTCGGTTAATGAGGCACCAAACGACTCTCTCAATTAAAAAAAAATCATGTTTATATTAATGTCATTACTTTATACGTTTATTACCATGATAAAAATTTGTTTTATCATGATAGTCAATAAAATTGATGAGTTAGGGAATATTAATTAATGTAGCTAACAATCTCCTATTCTTTGAATCAAATTTGTTCTTGGTTGAGAAATATTCATTCCAAAATATTAAATAAAAAACTGCTAAAAAGCAGTTTTACAGATGCTTCCTAAATAACTGAAAGAATTTTAAATACATGTATGCTACCTAATTGATTTTATATTATTAAATACTTTGGAGCCACCTACTCTGTCTAGTGGTTAGCATGCCTGACTATGGATAGAGAGGTCTGAGTTCGAATCCCAGTTTGGGTATGGATGTACTTTCTCTCTATCCTGTCTTTGTCCTTTCCTTGTATGAATGGAATATGAATGGTTGCCTACCCTTTAAACGGGTACCTATGGCATGTGTGTTCAGAGGTCAAGTCAGTCTTCTGTCCTTGTGGATCCTCTCCAAAAAGAAGCTGCAAACTACCTTATGCCAGATCTTCTGGACCTGGTGTAAGGCTTTCCTGCACCAGGGGGATAAGCAACAACAACAAATACTTTGGAAATCATTCAACTAAATCCACGCGATTATAATTTCAAGGAAATAATTTTTTACATTCTATATATTTAATGACACTTGTTGTTCTATTTTTCTTATGTGAAATTATAGGCAAGCATAAAATTTCTATGTGCAGGAACATTTTTAACAAAAGTATTTCAGTATTATAGAATCCAAACATCTGAATCTAAAACATTTCGATTAATTTGAAAAATCATTCAAAAATGTATAGACAACAATGATGACTTAGCTCATAGATGGCAGCACCATCTGGGTCTTCGAATTTACAGGTAGGAAGCCAAGGAAAACCCAAGTCATGGCTCCTACTACCCCCAGAAGTATTAGTTTGGAAACGGAATATGGAGATCAATGTGACCATGACATATTTTACTTGCCACGGTCACCATTGATGGACACGACTGTCTTTAGTCGGCGGGGAATCGAACAACCAACCTTGCAATGACGAGATTGAAGCCCTAACCCAACTAGTTTAACATGGTCAAACATATAGTGTTAACACTATAAACAAGTTACTTGTTAGTGACTCACATCTATAACATTCTTTTTCTAATTTCTTTATCAGAAATTAACCTCAAAGAAAGAATAATTATGAGTAAATATTCATAAAACGATTAACACAAGTAAATGCTGTTAAGCAAACAGAAACTAAAACAGTAAAAAAAGCATATATTAAAATGAAATCTTTAAAAAAAATTGTAAAGAATTATGTCTTAATAGTTTTAAGTTCTTGTATTCAAAATAATGTTAAGAATTAAGTTTTCTGTAATATCATCATTGATTTCTCTTTAATTTTTGATAAATTAGTGAATAATGAGAAACGAGAATTCATTAAATTAGTGAATTCTCTTTTATCGAAATATTAAATTTAAACTGTAATTCTATCAAGCTTACGAGAAAGTAAATATATATAAGCAATTAGATACAAAGTAGATAAATTTATAATATTTAAACGCGAGAAGATGATCTGATACACAGCAACCTCAGAATTGTTTTCAATAATATAAAAATTGAATTTGTAAATACAAAATGTTTAATATTTTAATTTTATTTTTTAAACACATAATTGACAATTTAATTTCCTTATCTTTATACGAAATATAATGCCTTATAAATGTAAAAGAATCGGTAGACAGTTTACTTTTTTCATAAAAAATAATTTTCAAATATGAGAATTAAACATTAGCACAAACATTAATTACCTAAGGATTTATTAGATAATTTAATGTATTAATTTGAAATATAATCACAGCAAATTTATTCATTGCAATTTAAATAATTTCAAGGAACAACTTTGATATACCCCCCCAAAAATTAATCGCCAAATCTGGCACTCCTTACGGATGCCAAAGCTATCCGCTGTAACCTGCAAAAAATAACAAACGAACTAGAGAATGACCTTGAATTACCCTACATCACGCGCTGACGCGTGATTTACTCTTCGGCAATAGCGCCACATCATGCGCTGGCGTTTCATTGGCTCTTCGGCGATCACGCCATGTCATGCGCTGGCGTTTGATTGGCTATTCGGCGATCACGCCACTCCACGCGCTAATATTAAAATTAAAATTCTTATTATAACTAAAAACTTTTGGAATATTTAAAATATGATATAAATAACAACCTTAGAATATTATTTATTTCCCTTGATGATAAAATAATATAAATAGCTGTCATACTGATCTGATGCTAGTCATTGTTGAATAAATAACCCATTTCTCATTTCTCAAAAAATGTCTCTTATGTGGTGACAAGTTGTAAACATAAACAACGCAATCGGAATTCTTCTGATCTTCCTACAGATATCATTCTTGGATTGAGGTTTGCCCAGCGTGGACGCCTAGATCTTGACATATCTATTCTCTTTTGGAAGCTGTTCGTCACTTCAGCTCGGTATGAGCGAAGACTCTTCTCCGCCTCCCGAAGGCGGTGAAATTCAAACTCAGGCAGCTGTAGTCTGTTCTGGCGGTTTGTCCTTTTCAGGATTGCCTTTGCCAGCAGACAAGGCTGCGGAATCCTGCACTTTCGATTCCAACACGGATAGGATTTACGCAAGCAATCACAATTCACTAGGACTGGCTTATTCTAGATATATGGAACTTATGCAACAGATTGCAAACTTGGAGACCTCTCCCAATCCTGACTTTGCCCAAACAAATAAACTATACAGGGAAGCTATGCAAATTGTTGCAGGCATTGCCTTTAAAAATCTCGACAGAAATCAAAATTCTCCTAAAACTGACTTGATTTTCCCGGAAAATACTTATATGGATAAAGATTCAGATTCTGCTGATAATAGTTCAGTCTCAGAAGTCACGCCTTCCCAATCGAACGCTATTGGCTGTCAAAAAATCAGTAAAAGAAAACGAAAACACACACTTAAGAAAAATAAAAGCTTCAAGAAAAACGTTGCTCAAAAACAGTTAAATAAACTTAACGAAGAAAATGTTGAAGTTACAAAAGAAAACTTAGATAATAATGAAATAACCATGTTAGATGTTGAAAATATTCCCACAAATAATACAGAAAATGAAAATATTCCCGATAACAATAAATTTCAATTTGATAAAAAAGCCACAAAAATTCCTCCTATAATTGTGAAAGATCCGGCAATATCCTGGAAAAATCTGAAAAAATTACTGGATTCCATTATACCAGACCAATTCACAGCCAAAATTAATGGTCAAGACACTTATACAATTAAAGTAAACACTCCAGAAGCGCACAGAAAAGCTACTAAATTGTTCGAAGAAAATAATTTAAAATTCCACTCATACATTCTACCTGATGACAAGGACATCAAAGTAGTCATCAGAAGTCTACCTATTGATACTGACCTAATTGAAATACAACAAGAATTAGCCAAAATTGGCTTTCTTGCTACTAGAATAGTGCAACTCACATCATACAGAAATGGTGAAAGAACAAAAATTCCTTTATTCTTGGTAACCTTACCAAAAACTGAAAGATCCAAAGAAATATATCATATTCAATTCCTGATGTCGTTAAGAATTTCTGTTGAACATTATAAAGGCAGACGTGGTCCGCCACAATGTCATCGTTGTCAAAGCTTTTTTCATGCACAAAGTTCCTGTCGGCATGAACCAAAGTGTGTGAAATGTGCAGGAAATCATCTCACATCAGACTGTACTAAAACTAAGGATGAAACCCCAAAATGCGCAAATTGTGATGGCCCTCACACTGCGAACTTCTCTGGATGCCCTAAACATCCACTATCAGAAGAAAACATCAAGAAAAAAGAAACTACTTTCCAAGACCGAATAATTGTGAATAAAAATATCACAAATAAATCTTTTGCTGACGTACTTAAAAATAAAAATAATTCAGACTTACAAGAAGCTAAAACTGTATTAGAAGAACTCAAAGATATAATAAATTGGATAAAAACATCAGGTCTCATTGAAACAATTTCATCATTTAGAACTGGCCTTATAGCCACATCAGTCACCACACCTAAATCCAATAATGAACTTTAAAAATAATTCGTTTACACCAATTTCTCTCTGCACTTGGAATGCAAATGGCGTCATACATAAATATCTTGAACTCAATGACTTCCTAACCGAACAAAACATTGACATTTGCCTGATTACGGAAACACACTTAACAGGAAATAAAAGCTTCAATCTACCAAACTACAAAATCTTTAGAAAAGATAGAACTCAAGGCCTTGGCGGTGGGGTTGCAATTCTTACTAAAAAATCTATCTCAGCTACTCTGCATTCCGATTTCTCAGAACAAAGTACTGAAGCTATTGCCATTATTGTCAGCCTAAACAATATTGAACTCAAAATTGTTTCAATCTATAACTCACCGACTAAGGTTCTTCCAGTTAAACTATTTCAAGATATTCTGCAAGACAATTATCCAACAATTATTGCAGGGGATTTAAATTCTAAGCATACTGCCTGGGGTTGCAGATATAATAATTCTAATGGACAAATTCTCAACAACTTATTGCACTCTTTTAATTTAAATATTTTTGCACCAAATTCACCAACTCATTATCCAAATTTTTCGGAACAACGACCAGATATCCTGGACTTTTTCATCACAAACTATGGCATCAACCTAGCTGTTGATACTTTACCTGCTCTGAGCTCAGATCACATACCAGTCATTGCTGTTGCAGGATTCGAACCTGCAACCCTCTCTCCTGAAATTGCTAAAACAGACTGGAATCTTTTTCAGAATATTCTTCTGCGTAAAAACAATGTTTATGAAGTTATTAACTCTACAGAAGAAATAAATAATCAAATTGTTAAGCTGACAAATGAACTTCAATCTGCATACAATGACTCTACAACAAAAACCAAATACATCAACAACTATCTTCAATTGCCTCCTAATATCAAACATACTATTAAAAGAAGAAACAAAATTAGAAAACAATTTCAAAGAACTTTAGATCCGCTCCTAAAAAGAGAAATGAATATTTTAACCAGGGAAATTAAAAATAAATGTCAAGCACATAAACTTGCTATCTGGGAAGAAAAAATTTCCTCTTTAAACACAACTGATAACTCTATCTGGAATATGAGCAAAATTCTTAAAAAAGATCGTAATATCAATAAAGCCATCTTAACTCAGCAAGGATTTATTTATCCTGACAATGAAAAAGCAGAAGTTTTTGCAAATGTAATGGAATCACAATTTCAAAATAATATCTCTCCCAGTGATCCTGAATTTACTACTAATATACTTCAAAATAATGAAGAATTTATTAATAACAATCAAACCTATCCCATTGAAAACACCAGCATTGAAGAAATCTCTAATATTATCTCCAAACTCAAAAATCGTAAAGCTCCAGGGCATGACAAAATCTCAAATCTCATGATTAAAAAACTACCACCAAATTACCTAAAGAATTTAGCAAATCTATTCAACTCATGTCTTAATAAAAATTACTTCCCTGATGTATGGAAAGAAGCTCAAATTGTTCTTTTCCCCAAACCTAAAAAAGATCCAACTATTCCTGAAAATCATCGACCGATCAGCCTCTTGCCTACACTTTCTAAAATATTTGAAAGAATTATTTACAACAGATTCAAACAATATCTCTCTCTGATTCCAATTGAACAATTTGGCTTCAGACAAGAACTTTCAACTACAAAACAACTACTCCGACTTTTCGAATTCATCGGTAAAGGTTTCAGACTCAAAGAACAATCTGCTTTTCTTATGCTTGATGTTGCAAAAGCATTCGATAGAGTCTGGCATCAAGGACTAATTTATAAACTTCGCAATATTGGGATACCAACAAACCTCATTTTAATTATAAATAACTATCTGATGAACAGAAAATTTCATATTAGACACAACAATTGTCTCTCCACCACCAGAGGTATACAAGCTGGAGTCCCGCAAGGTAGCATACTTGGACCTATGCTTTACCTTTTCAACACTTATGATTTTCCAATAAATGATGATGTCCACAGTATTACTGCCTTCTACGCTGATGACACCGGAATTGTTGTACGCTCTAAAAACCCAAATCTTGCCATCTCAAAACTTCAAGATAAAATTATTGACATTGAAGAATGGTGTACTAAATGGAAAGTTTCCATTAATGCATCCAAATCAAAATTACTCATTATTAAAAGAAGAAGCAGAAAGCATCCTAATACAAATAATTTATATATTTTTGGTCAAATGATTGAAACTGTTAAACAAGCAAAGTATTTAGGTGTTAACATAAATAGCCAATTCACATGGACACAGCATATTAAAGCTAAAATTTCTACAGCTTGGTATACCTATAATAAACTTAAATCTCTACTGGGAAAATTCTCTAAAACACCGCTTAAAATGAAAAGACTTCTCTATATCTCCATTATCAGACCAATAGTCACTTATGCCTCGCCAGCATGGTGTACATATACTCAAGTTGACGCCAATATCCTGAATACCATGCAGAACAAAATGCTCCGGTACATGGTAAATGCACCTTATTTCATCAGAAATAAAAACATCCGAAAAGATCTTAAGCTTGAAAATTTAACCGAGCACATAGCCAAATTAAATATCAGCTTTTATAAACAAGCAACCAAGTGCAGAGCAGGAAATATTAATCACCTTTTTGAAGCGCACAATCTTCCTGGGGATAATCAAGTCCGGCCAATTGCAGCTTTCTTTATGTCAGATGCAATTATCTCCAAGGCTTTTGCCTAATCTTCTAACTCAAATTGATAATCTAATCTCAATTTAATAATTTGCGACCTGGATAATTCCGATGAATGTGTAGATGCCTTCGGGCAGGCACACAGTTGTCTGAAATTAAATAAAATAAAATAAATTTAAAATATAGGTTTTATCGAAATTTCTTTTTGAAGTGATCAAGCGGATTTCTGAATTGCTGTATTTTGCTGCAAATCTGGTTGTATTTTCCAATTATATTTTTTTATTATTAATTATTTTTATCTTTTAATAGTGCTAATATTAAAATTAAAAATTCTTATTATTAAAAATAAAAATTTTTAAGATGTGTTCTACTGCCATTTCTTTGTGAAGTATCAAGCAGATTTCTGACTTGCCGTATTTTGCTGCAAATCTGGTTGTATTTTCCAATTATATTTTTTTCTATTAATTAGTTTTATCTTTTAGCTTTCAATATGCCTACTATATATAGTGTTGTTGAAAAGTTTCAGGGAATTTTGAGTTGGAAAATTGATAGTTGTGCTTCATTTTCGTCGGGTAGGCCGACAGTTGGAAGGCCAGGTATTGTTAATTGTTTATTTTTGCATCATTTGTCTCAAGATATTCAGATTTATTGAAATTGCTGCTGGGGTAAATTAGGAGGAATTCAAAATTTCTGCATAAATAATTTTTATTAGATTGCCGACACGTATTTTCAATTGAATTTGTTAAAATTTTTGTGTAAATTGTATATAATGTTATTCAGTGTCATTTATTTGTATTTTTTAGGTATTCTTTTTCTTGTATTTAATGATTCCGTATTTTTTATGTATTAATTATTTGTATTTATCACGAATCCATTTTGGTGAGAGAAAAAAAAGCGCGAAAACAAATATTTTGCTTGGCGAGGAAAAAATTCGCCAAATTTCCGATTTGGCGACTTTTGGGGGGGTATATCAAAGTAGTTCCAATTTCAATTTTACAGATAAATAACATTTCATAAATTAATCGAAAGAAATATCTAAAAATATATGGCATGCGATTTTTATATTTCCAAGCATTTTTTTTTCCTAATTAAAGGAATAGGATAACATATGAAAAGTTTATTCGATGACAGACAGTACTTAGATAAAATATATAAATTAAATTAAATAATTATTTTAAAATGTTCCATTTTTATTCCGTTTCTCTTGTGATTTTTGGTCCTAAAAATTTAATTTACTTATGCGTGGTTAGTTGTTATTTCAGTATTTTTAACTGTATTTCAAATAAAATAAAAAATTATGACAAAATCTATTTTGAATATTTTAAAAAGAATGATATTTAAAAATAATCTTTTCGTTTCATAAAAATTCAAAATTATATTTATATTTTTAAAATGCTGAATTTTAAAGCATATTTAAATATTTACAATCATGTTTCTTGTATTTTTTGTCACTGTGGCCTATTTAGTTAGGGTTTCGTTCTTATTGTCGGAAGTTTGTGAGTTCGAATCCCGGCTAAACGGAAGATCCATCGTGTTCACTAATGGCCACTGGTTCACGTAAAATATGTCATGATCTCATTCTTAATTAATACCTCTGTGGTTGTTAGGAGACTGGCCTTGAGTCTTCTCTGGTTTCTTATCTCTAAACTGGAAGACCTAGATGGTGGTGCCACCTATGAGCTGAAATCGTACTTTCACTCTAGTGTTTGAGGTGCTCTGTTCAAAAACGGAAATCTTTCTTACTTCATTCGCCCAGTCCCAGATGAGCAGGCTTGGTTTCGCCAAGTGTCATTAGTAACAATAGTAACAAATTAATTTTACCTTTATGAAACAAGAGTCTGCTCGATGAATTTACAAATGTAAGCAATATGTTACACATTCTCAGCAGAAAATAAAGTTAAATTGAAGCTTTCAGTTTTAAATCTATCACGCATCATTATAAACTTAACCCTACCAAAAATCAGATCTACTAAGTACCACAACGTAATTTTCATAATATGCTTTATTCAACGTAAACTAATATTGTGTGTTTACAAATTAATACACTGTTTTACTTGCATGAAAATCATTGCTGAGCTATTTCTATAAGTAAACGCAATAATTCTCCTGTGGGCTAACCTTTTTTTTTTTTTGCTATGTCTTAAATTTTAGCTTGATTGCTTCAATATTGACAATGCAAATAAAGTTTAAAAATTTTATTTGTTTTAAGTCTTCATGCTCTTTCTAGTAAACTTGTTTCTTTCATGACATTCATTAAAAAGCATCCATTGATGATAAGAGCATACTTTCAGCTGTAATAATAATTAATATTTTCTATAATTAACTTATTTTGAATCAATAAAATATTTGAAAGGAAGACTTCCAAAAAGGATTCGTTTTTCAAACAACAGGAATTAATTTGTAGAATTATTTGCTTTATTTCATATGGAGGTTTTTAATGCTTAGATTTATTTATAATATATAAATATTACAAAACCTATATTTTATTACAGAATTATCTTCAATATTTATTAATCTACATAAATAAAGGATTTCTTTTCTAATACATGTATTTATAGATTATATTTCATTGTGGTATACATTTGCAAATTGAAGTATATCTATTGCTATTTTTGCATGATAGTTAGATGACTGAATATCAAGTCTTACCATATATCAAAATTGAATATGTTAATTTGTGTAAAAGATGTATTGAAGGGGATTGGAATATTGAAGTATTATGTTAAAATATTATCGAATAATGAAAACTGTAATTATATTGTTTTTTTAGTGATATAATTTTCTTTGAATATATACATTCATTCATACGTTAAACTGACGCATATTCCTAGAGATAGGTATACATGAAACGTTTGTAAACTTAGTGTTAAAAAAATGCTCAATAATTTTGCAGTAATCTTGAATACATATTTTGAAAGTAAAATTTACATCCTTGAAAATAGTACTGCATTTTCAATAAAGGAAATGTAGTAGGAATAAACATACTTTTGACAGTATGTTCATTTTTATGTGAAATAAATGTTTAATCTTTTAAGACAACTATAGTTTATCAACAATATGCAATAAATTCTTTAGTCTAATATTTTAACTTATTGCAATTTATTGCATATTGTTGATAGGATTGATTAAGAAATAATGATTAAGAAAAACTTTTTTCTCTCAATTTTAAAATATCCTTACACAAGATGGGAATGAAACCAACTGACTATTAAACTATTATGTCAGCTTTTGTAAGTAATCGTATAGAATTATTATTCTTGACTAACATATTATATTTTAAATTAACGAAAAATGTTAATTGTCTATTTACATTGTAAAATTTCGAAAAAAAAAAAACTAATTTTTGTTTTTGTTACAACAGTAGAAATTATTTAAGTCTTTAATTTAGAAAATAAAACCTGAAATACATTAAGGATTTGATGGTAATAATGCCGTTTACAATTTCTTACAATCAGTTTTAATAAAAATAATAAAAAAATTTTTTTTATTAATTTATAGAACTCATTATTGTCTGTTGAGTTCATGAATAATTATTGATGTACAAAATGAAAAATACAGGGTATGAACTTATATTTTTTTAGGGAACAAAATATGATCTATTAAAGTATAAGTTCATAATCTGTATTTTTCGCTTAAATAAAAATACATACATGTATGTAATATTTTTGAAAAATTTAATTTTCCGGAGTAAAATTTATTATCACTCTTATACAATGTGCTCAAAATTAAATACGCAATATTTTTTTGCTTTTAATTGAATGATTAAGTATCGTAGATGACAGACATAAACATTAATTACACAATTAAAAAGTTTAGATGTTTAAACT
The DNA here is from genome assembly GCA_026290005.1 of Latrodectus geometricus. NCBI lineage: Eukaryota > Metazoa > Arthropoda > Arachnida > Araneae > Theridiidae > Latrodectus > Latrodectus geometricus. The sequence continues at coordinate 8,223 of JAPDSC010082876.1, read as the reverse complement.
TAGGTATTTAATACATTTTGTTTAAAAATCATGCAAAATTTAAATATAGAAAAATAATTGTAGCTATGGATATATATATATATATATATATATATATATATATATATATTAATAAAACTGCTTCGCAAAGGATTCTAAAAAATCGTCCTTTTGAAAATTCTAAATAATTTTATGTTTACTTTATTTACTTTGAAATGCTAAGAAAAAATAATAAAATGATGGAAAAACTTAATTTCGAATGAAGTTTCATGCGGGAAAATTATTCAAATATTCAAATCAGACTACAGATAACCGACAGTAAAACAAGAAATTATAAAGCAAGAAAGCATAGTTATAAAAGAGCATATTACTCACAGATTAGGCTCAAACGCAACAGAACAAGAGACAGAAAAATCCACGCAACAACTGGTGGTCTTTTTCTTTCCAAGCATTACCGTCAATTGCTAGCCAAGCCTATCTTAGCTTACCGCATCTTGATCTATCCGATTGCCAGCCATTCATTTATTTCTCCATCTGTTGACTCCCAGGTTCTTCAACAATTTTTCCATTCTATTTTACTAGTTCTCTATTTTCTCCTTATTTTTCTCTTTGCCATTCGAAAAATAAATTTTAAAAAAATTTTCATTGTTCTATTGAAATACTTGTTCTAACCACCTTATTTGGCTAGCTTTGGTCAGTTTTACTATGTTAATTTCGCCTTATTTTGCCATAACTCTTAGTTGTTTCTTTATAAAGCATCAACAATTTTTCTTTGGATTTTCATAAGTTTCTCCTGATCAGTTTTGTTTAACATTCACTGCCAAATAATTTTATAGCCAAATATTTTATTAATAGATTCCCAGAAGATGTCACACATTTATGACAAGATTTAATTTTGATGGCTTTGCCAGCCAATGCTATAAAGGCATTTACATTTTAATATTTTATAATTATAACATGATGTGTTACATTTTCATCAATATTAAAAAATTCAAGACAAATTTCTAGCAAATTCAAAGCACTATAAGGAGAAATCTTAGAGACACAAAGAATATCTATGACTGTATCTTATTGAAAGATATGAATATTTCATCCCAAGTTTGAGCCACTCACAAGGTATCATTTTTCTAAGATTTTGAGAAATATTTGTTTTCTTTCTCTTTTCATCGCTCCATTATTCTTTGCTATGATATATACACGTTTAAAAAATAAAATCAAGTATAATTCGCAAATGCTACATCAAGCTATGATTACCATATAAAAGAAACTATTAATTTGAATTAAAATATTCTCACTGAATTACATATTCCATTGTGAACGCTAAATATTTTTACTTGTTTAATTTTTTAATTAAAATCAACCTACAGTTTAATTTTTTATCCCAAGTAAGTCTGCAAGTTGTTACAAATCCCTAAATCTTCTCTCAGGATAACTTGTTTTGGTTTTTTTTTTTTTTTACCTGGTTAAATAATTTAATTAATTTCTTCATACATAGCATTGTATTTTATTTTTAAATGAATATATTTTGCGTAACTTATGCATCTAAGCACTTTCTTTCAGTTTTACATTCAGTAAATATATTTGCATAACAGTTTAAATGAAAACTATTATATTTGCAACATAAATATTTATAACAAATACTTTGAATTAAAATGTAATTTATATTTATAACAAATGCTTGTATTAGGTAAGGTATTTTGTACATCAAATTCAAAGAAATGGAGCTACTTCGATAAAATTCCCCCCAAATCGGAAATTTGGCGACTTTTTTTCTTGCCAAGCAAAATACCTGTTTTTGGCACTTTTTTTCTCGCCAAGATGGAATCTCGTTAAATACAAATAATTAATAACAAAAAAAAAAACCACTTACCCCAGGTGTACATGGTCTACAATGTCACACACACAAACCTGTTTGATTCAATGGAAAAAATAATATGGTGTAACCATTAATCTTTTCCATATAACAGGATGGTGCATATTTGGAGGAAATCTGCACGAGCATATAATCATGACTGCCTCTTGCAAATGGTCAAGCATTTGTCATAACTTAGTCAGTGTGGTTTTCAGCTGGATTAAATATAAGTATGGATGGAAGGATCAACTGGGAAACATAGAAAATTTTTAGCTGAATAGGCACATCCTATGATGCAAACTTTATTTTCTGGGAACTACTTTGACATACCCCCCCCCAAATCGAAAATTTGGCGACTTTTTTTTTTCACCAACCCAAAATACCTGTTTTTGGCACCTTTTTTCTCGCCAAGATGGATTTTCGCTAAGTACAAATAATTAATACATAAAAAACTTTAAAAAAAAAAAAAAACTCAAAAAATGGTACAAAATATTAAAAAATACTAAATTTGACTACAGCAAAATCCTAAAAGCTGCAAAAACCTAAATTGGCAACACCAAAATAAGAAACAGCAACCTTAAAAAGTCCGTAGGGAGTACCAGATTTGGCTCTTAATTTTTGGGGGGTATATCAAAGTTGTTCCCAAGCAATTATCATTAGTTATCTACGTTTTCTGTCAGTGATGGGCAAAAATCCTTATTTTAATGATTATCAAATTTGTAGTTTTAACCAAAATTAACCACGAAAAGAAAAATATTAGGAAATAATAATTGATCAAAAGCTATTTTCAATAAATGTAATTTATAATTTTTGCTTCCAAGTAATAAATAAAAATTAATTGCTTACACGTAATACTGCATTTGCTCGTACATTTGTAAAGTAAGCAATTAAGTTAAAACAAAAAGAGAAAAATTAAGCTTAAGTTATTCTGGAAAATTCTCAAATTAAAAAATAATTTATTTTCTCCTTTTTCAAATTTCAACAATAAGTGAATTCTCGAAAACAGATTTAGAATTTCTCATTCAAATTATTAAATTAATTTTCATCATTTGAATGAAATTCAAATAATCTTAGTATTCCTTAATTTATTTTTAACAGTTATATAAAATATCTGCTTTCCAAATTTTTCAAAAAGCTAAATTTAATCATTTTAATTTAATTGATACACGCTAGGGAATTTAAAATTTTTCTAACAACTTATTTTTAATCACAAAATATTTCTCATCAACTGTGTAGCTTTACATTATAATTTTACAATATTTTACAAATTTGCTTGGTATACTTCTAAGATTAAATAATTTATTAATTGTATTTTAAAGCTGTCTTATTTGCTTATATGCCATAAAATTATTTGCTATAAGTAATAATTGATTATAATTTTGAAGAGTTTTAAAAAAATTCTAGATTTAAATATGTAAGACATTTTTATCTATTTAAAATTTAATAAAAAGCAATAAAAGCATCACAATATGATTGTAAATTTATTAACTAATTACCTAAATATATGAGCGTAGAAAATTTTGCAAAGTGCATTGAAAATTCTTAAGCTTATACATTTTAGCAGAATATTTATTTAACTCATACATACTTATCAAAACAATTTAAAATTTATTACTCGAATAACGTGTTTTAAGCAAGATTTTTACCAGTAACTTACTAAATAAATATTTTTGGTATTTGAATACTTTCTTGAGTAATAATTCAAGATTTCTTAAATTGAAATGTTTTTTTTCTTCAGGAATAATTAAATTCCTTTTCTATTAAATATAGTCTTAAAATCTTTTCTTTTTCATCTCATTTATTTAGATATGGATTGGATCTTATTAATCAAAAGAATCTAAAGTTAATCTGCGCTTTAGGTCCCCTACTTCGCCAACTCACGAATTTGAAGCGTTTTCTCGCGCATGCTCAATAATTTCTCGTTTGTTTTAGCCTTTTCATTGGTCGCTAATTAAATTTCACTTTGAAATAGAGGTTGAATTTTCGCCATGGCATCGGTGTTTTTGAAAACGTGCCAAGGAGGGGACCTAAAGCGCCTTTTCACCGAATCTAATAATTTGTTAAGATCACATACAAAAATATTAAATAATAACAAGATGCATATTAATACTGGTTTCACTTAAAGATTTATAAGGAGTTTTCTTATAAGTGAATCTACTTTATTAATGCTATTTCGTTTATTTACTTATTTCATTAATTTTTAAAATTATTCTGATGTTGGTGTAGAAAAAGGCATTATTTCACTGTTCTTGTTTAACTAGCTATGTTATGCAAATTCTCCCAAATCAGAATTTGCTTAACTAAACTAATAACAAGTTTTGTAAAAAAAACAGCAATATTTATTTTCAGATTTTCTTAGGATTTTAATAAAGTAAATTTCATAGTATAATAAAAATATTTCTTTATTTAACAAGAATAATGTGAATGTATGTATGTATGTATATATATTTTTTTCACTGTTTTTGCTTCACTAACTATATTATGGAAATCTTCCCAAATCAGTTTTTGCTTAAACTAATAACAAGTTTTATAATATACACTGCTCAAAACAATTAAAGGATGTTGCAAGTTTTATATAAAATAAAGACATAGGTAAATTTTTTTTTGCCCAAAATGGAAGAAGAGAATCACAAATGCAAATTTTTCTGATTTTCAAACTGTGGAGTATGCTAATTTTGAGTTCGACGTCAAAAACGTTGCTTTAGCGGCAGTGAATGAAATTTGACTTTCCACTGAATAAGAAACAATGAAGACTAGGATGATCAGCATTCAGTGACTGCTTTATTTCGATGAGTACGATGTCTCAGCGAAGTCATTTAACCGATTCAGAAGCTAGGAAAGTAGCTGGTAGGTTAGAAGGGGGCCAAACTCAAGCCGAAGTGTGCAAGCCATTAGAGTGTCACAAAGTGTGATTTACAGGATCTGGAACCGTTTTTTGGAGACTGAAAGGGAATCCCGAAGATCAGGGCAAGGTCTTAGATGGGCAACAACGCCCAATTGAAGATCTTTATTTAGTGTTAACGGCTCAGAGACACCAAAATATGAGCGCTACTCTTCTCCAACAACACCTTCGAAACCGGCTCAGTGGCGTAAGTCTGTATGCTCGCCAACCGATGATATGCGTTAATCTAACACCAAGGCATCGTCGCGAAGGGAGTGGCAGCAGAGCATGTGAACTGTAGGAGAAATGAATGGAGCAATGTTCTTTTTTCTGACGAGTCCCGTTTTTCTGTTAATCCTAATAATAGGTGTATTTTCATCTGGAGGAACCGTGGCAGTAGTAGTAATCCTGCGTTCGCGCACGATAGTGTCAGATTTGGCAATGGAAGAGTGTTATTGTGTGGTAGCATCTCGATTGATGGGCACACAAACCTCTATATCAGGGGTGGCCAAACTTTTGGGATCCGTGGTCTACTCCTCATTGAAAAAATCGAAGGCGGTCTACCAATGGCAGAGCTAAATTAACGTAATGTATATGTTTGTTTATTTATTTTCGATAACAAGAAAAAATGGTAAATTATCTAATTTTTCTAAAAAAGCTTAATATTATTATTTACAAAATAAAAATTTACTGACGAAAATCAATAATCAAAGTATTCGTGTATCTAAAATTGACCTTCCAATTCACTTTGTCTAGGTGAAATTTGAACTGTATATCTCCGACAAATTTATTATATTGTCACTGGTAAAAGCTTATTGCAATGCGTAAACACGAAATTAAATGTTCATCGGTTAAACGTGATCGATGTTAGGTTTTTATGGCTTTCATAGTTGAAAAAGCAGATCCCATTTTGTTAAGTTGTTTCGATTTAATTCCCTGTAAAACGACAAATTCATTTTATTACTTTGCACAGTTTGTTTTAAGTTTTAAAGGTAAATTTTTATTGTAAATTATTTTAAATAATTCATTAATTCTATATCATAAGTTATAAATTAAATTGTTAGTATCAGAGGTTATTATTGGGATGGTCGTGCGGACTACCTAAAATATCTTGGCGGTCGACCAGTCGACCACAGTCAACGTCTTGTCCACCCCTGCTCTATATCATTCGAGATGGACTTCTGACTGGTCGCCGATATAGGGATGAGATCCTCAGACCTATTGTAGTCCCTTACGCTGCAGAAATCGGAGATGACTTCATTTTAATGAACGATAACTGCAGGCCACATTGTGCTAACCTGGTGGAGGACTTATCGAGGAAGGAATCGTACGAATGGAATGGCCAGAGTGTTTACCAGATATGAATCCAAAAGAGCACTTTTAAGATGCTCTAGGAAGACGAGTTGCTGGCCACCAACCACCCCCACATTCTCTCCAAGAACTCGAAAGAGCTCTTCTAGAAGAGTGGGACAGAATACCCCAACTCGTGATTAATAGCCTCACTGACTCCATGCCTCAAAGGTGTTCAACGTTACTGGTCGTCAGTAGACACCCTATCCCCTGCTGAAAATGATTTCCTTTGAAGAAGACACCTTTTCTTATTCTTTTTTTCTCATATGCACAAATTGAGTTTTTTTTCCTTTTGTACACAAATATGCAATAAAATGCATTTTTTCTGTCAAAAATGTGTGATTTATTCTCATATAACCTTCTACGTCTGTTGACCATGTATCAATCAGCTAAAATGTTTCCTAGATACAAGATCCACCTAAAACCGCAATATCCTTCAATTGTTTCGAGCAGTATACACACACACATATATATGTATATAATCATAAATAAAGTAAAAAATTTCATTATTTTTAAATAATTAATATGTATAGAAAAACCATACATTTCAATTTCCAAAATGCTTGACGAAAACGTGTTTTTTAAATTATGCGACAAATAAATTTCATATGGAGCATAATTCTGTGACAAGAATAATAGTAAATTACATTGCGAATAATTACTGCCTTATCAATTCTAAAAATGGAAGTGAAATTCTTTCTATTTTTCAAGACAGGTTTTTCTCAAAGGTAGTCTTGAAAAGTATTGTTTAACAGATCTTTTCATATCAATACTCTTGTGAAAAGTAAAAAGAGAAAAGTGATGAATTTTTATTTGAAACTAACACTATACACAGGAGAAAAGGGATGAAAAATGAATTCATGCGGATAAATCACATTTCTAAAGATAAATTAATGTCTATCATGACTACTTGTTCAGGGTTGATTGGGATGTTTGCTCATTCAAGTGCCAATTAAACAAATTCACGCTTCAGCAGTGTTTACGGAGGAACTACTGTTTTTCTTGTCCTTAAGGCTGATTGTTTTTCCGCTTTGTTGGTTTGTCTATCCAAATGCATCTGTATTCAGTCAATAGATTTCAATTATCGATTAATTATGCTCTGCCGTTGATTGTTTTCTGCAATTAATTATTTAAGCGGAATTTCTAAGATACTAGAAAAAGTTGAAAACTTACTAAATAAAGAGTAAATGTCTTTTATTATCATTTTTAAAATAATAAGAATAATCAGCAATATACATATATCTACAAACAATTTATTTATTGTACATTTCAGGCAATTATTCTTTTTAAGTTAGTTAATTTAAATTTTATTCAAAATTTAAATGACACATTCTTTTTAAACTAAAATAATTTATTAAATTTAAATTTTTTCTTCCTTCTGATAAGGAATTCAAAGAATTTGGATACTTTTTACATGGGTTTAAGTAAATTCATAATGTTTTGCTGAAGTCTTGCGATTAACTGCTTTTTGAATATTATGTTTGTATTTAATCAATTTTAAATATTTCACGTATTATACTTGACTTTCTTTTTTCTGAGGAATAATTTAAAAGAAATATTTTCTATACTGTGTGCCCCATGTAACTGAATATTATATTGAGTTTGTTAAATCAATTTATAAAAACAGTTAAACTTAATCAGTATGTTATGAAAGAATTAAATTTTTAATGATATTAAAAATGTTTTTTTCTTAATTCAAAAATCTTTATTTATAAATAATATTTGGAGATAGCCTTTACTTTAAATTGCTATATAGTAGTGACTGCTAATTATACGTATGATTTCCAGTAAGTATGTTGTTGTTTTCAATGACACTTGGCGAAGCTAAGTCCGCCGTAGAGGACTGGACAAATGAAATAAGATAGAACATGCGTCTTCCGTTTTTTAACGGAGTGGTCTCTCCCTTGTGAGGATGGAAATACGACTTTGGCTCATAGAGGGCAGCATCATCTGAGTTTTCCAATTTAGAGATAGGATATCAGAGAAGATCCAAGGCCTGGCTCCAAACAACCCCAGGTATATAAATTTGAAATGGGCACATGAAAGATATTGTGACCACTATATATTTTAGGTGCCCAAGTCCTTATTAATGAACCCAACGGTATTTAGTCTGACAAGAATTAAACCCACAACCTAATGATTGTGAGAATGAGAATTTAAC